>JBCEWB010059676.1:0-13745 GCA_039654565.1 Peronia peronii
CTCAAAACTGGCTTTCAAGCAACACTGACAAGCACGACTGATTTGACTGACCGAATGCCGGCAAGTGGAAGTGCGTACAGGCCTAGTGTATGATTGAAAAGACAAAGGCTAAGCCATCCTCTGATATGGTTTACGGTGTACGGAGACTTTCAGCCTCCTAGAGGGGTGGTTATCTCGGCTGAATCCTCTGATTCTCGTGGTTGTGTGGCTATAAATAACAACGAAATCGTAATAGTCTCACACATGCACGTAACAGGTGTCACCCTTTCACAGTATATCATACTTAATTGGGGCCACTAGCGACCGGTGAGGTGCATTATTTCAACACACTTGCGCCTCAGGCCTTACCCTCAGTTTCATACTGCTGGGCAGTACTGCACATTGTGGGTACCGGTAGACCTAGGCTACTTGACGCACTCAGGGATGATTTGTTTGTGGGAGGGAACTGGTTCGGTACCTGAGTTTGGTCTTGGTTACACTTAATATGAAAGAAAAGTGCGATAGGGGAAACAAAAACCGTTTGTAATAAGCGTAGTTTTCATATCGGTTCATCGTTTTATTTCTTTGTAGGCATAAGAAATTACATAGCAAAAAAACCGTTCCCAACGATTCTTTCTTAATAACGCAAGTTTCTTTTTAAGCGTTTTCTTACTAACCGTGTTAGAGTGTAATTGTGTTACAAGAATCACTTCAAAATGCCATGTAATTGCTTACTAAATTACACTGCGTCATTGATTGATCCATCAATATCTCCTTTCTGCTACCAACAACATCATGTCTTTTTGGCTTTGATAAAATACCCATGATATCATGGGAAAATTGTTTATCCAGGTCTGTATTAAAATTAAAATGTGAGCTGTGATCATTTATTCTTCCTCACTGTTTATTTTGTTCATTATTGCACCTTCATATGAACTGTAAAGTGAAATACTAGGATCATACAAGCCTGAACTAACCTGACGAGGTGGTCCTATCTGCAGCACTTTCAACAATATAAAATCGCACCTTAGTCACATGATGGAAATCATTTTCATTGCTATTTTACAGATTAAGTTTACACACACTTCACAGCCAAGTGAAAACAAAAACACTAGAGTAGCCAGACAGTGGAGTTATCCTAGAGAAAGCATTTCCAATTCAGAAAATAGTTCGACAGGATCAGTAAAGCATTAAGTATGTATCATGTGATTCATAAAAGAGGAAAGCTTTTCCTCCAAAAGTTCTTCCCAGCTATCACATTCTACAGAACCACTGTCCTCTCTTCGTGGATGAATAGGACAGAGAATTTATACATGCACATTTCAAAGTTGGAGAAGAGGGTGGGTACAATAAAAAAAATAAAGTAGCAAGCCTATAAATGACATCACAACTACAATCACTGTGAAAAACAAAAGAAAAAAAAACAGAAGATAAAGTTTCAAAATATTTTGAATTTATCTTATCTCA
Source organism: Peronia peronii (assembly GCA_039654565.1). NCBI lineage: Eukaryota > Metazoa > Mollusca > Gastropoda > Systellommatophora > Onchidiidae > Peronia > Peronia peronii. The sequence continues at coordinate 1,447 of JBCEWB010059676.1, forward strand.
TTTCTCGGCCTTGGCAATGACTTTATATTGATGGTTTATAGGCTGATGTAATATGTGAATTGTCATATCTCAACGATATATTATCTCAGTGTTGGAGCATGCCCTAGGTAATGTAATCTTATCATTTCAGCTGTTACATAGCATATATAAATGATAGTGTATTATCGCTATTGTCTGCCAAGATGAGACAAGCAACTCTTCAGGCCACTGCCACATTATTTGCTCAGATAGTCTTGAGGAGAGATCAGCCTGGGAGTGTTCACTGTTTAGAGGATCACAATAATTAACAGCTGATTGTGATTAACAGATTTGATCCAAAATTTTATTTATCAGTTTGAAAGGTAAATTCCTCATTTTTCTAAACATATTTTGAAAGGCAGCAACTTGGTAGCATAAGTGGTGATAATTGAGGATAAAATATAAACCTATGTCAAAAAGGCTTAATGTATTTTACCCACTTTTAAACTAGTCGTCGCCCCAGAATTAAATTGTCCTAACTACAACATAAAACTGTAGTTTTTGGGCAAAATCTATATCATATTATTGCCCCTATTTCATGCGTATATCATAAAAAAAATATACTATTTCATCTTCTTGTTTGTGTTATCTGTTTATACATACATGTAGTTTTTATATTGCTGCATTAGTTTTGGAGTTAAAATGCAGTAGAGTTGTGTTTATCCAGAGCGATTAGCGTACACTCTTGGTGGGCCCATGGTGACCTGTGACCTGACCTCTCAACCTCAGCTGAACCACTAGTATTAGTAATAGTAGTACAGGGTCAAACTAGAAGTTTGCTGAAGCACAACTTTGAGCAATGGGCCATACTCATCAAACATCACTAGACTCATAGTTATGAAAGGCTCAGTAAGATGTGGAAAGACAGGTAATTCAAGTCCTTGCCAGTATGGCACCAGTGCAGTATAGCAGTAATTTAAAACTGTCCGCATGGAAACAACAGTAACTCATCATCTTGAAAATTGAACATTAAATCACAGACCATAGCTTTGGCCATCTCTTGACTACCAACATCTCATCAGCATCACTCACTTCAATTCTGTCCGTGCCAACAGATTCTTAAGTCAGTGGCAAGGAAAGACATGTATTAGTAATTACATTATGTTTGTTGATGTTGCGGCATTCGTAGGAAAGTTGTCTGACTGGCAAGCCTTAGTTCTTGAGTACTTGCTTGCTCCATTGTGTTTTGCCAAACCTCTTTGATTTACTGTATTTTATCTCCATTTCTGTGTTACTATATTGTTGTTTCAGGAAATAATTTCCTATTTCATACACTATGATGTGATGCATGTACATATGCCATTGTGTACTGTGAGTAAATTTCATAGGCTTTGTCATTAGAAACAAGAAATTGGGAATAGTCAAAAGATGTGTATAGTAATTAAAGAATTAAACTGATATTTGCAAGTCTTTATCAGATTATGGTTTGATTCCCCTTGTGACTGTCACTTTTCTATCCACTCAAAACGTAGTTTTATTTCGCACTAGTTGAGAACTCAATATTTGTAGGGGAACATTTTAAATATATAGCTTGGGGCAACTCGACATTGCCTTGCAACTCAGATTGTATCACAAGGGTGAGATCTGTAACATAGCAGGTTTGGATGGTTTTAAAGTTTATCATTACCCAAGGAAAATGTGATTCCTGTTTCTCTTTTTTTCTCTCTTGGTTAATTTGATTTAGCGACTTTTATCATTTTCTAGGCAAATGGTTGGTGTTGCAAAACAGAAGGTGGTGACAAGGCTGACAAGTTGACTTTCCAGTTTCACAGTCCAAGGACTTGTTTTCTGCTTTCCACCTGAGAGCATGACAGTGCAAACACACATTGTTCATTTGTCCTGAATCATGATTTACCATTATCAACAGCTCATCTTCATCTAAACCACTTTAGTTTAGCCAGATAATGTGGATAACTAACACTCTACATGTATTTCTAATGTTGAGTGTAAGTCAATGTGTTTGGTCTTAAAATAAAAATAACTCTAATTTGATATAAAAATATCACGCATCAACATGACTTACAAGTTGTATTTGATGGCATTGTTGCTAGCCACAAGTTGGGAATATTTATAGAAAGTACATCATTTTGTTGGATCCGTAAAAGTGAATATAAAATGTCCTTGTTTTATAGTCGATGCCATCTGGAGAAGGAAATAATCCAGTTTTGTTGTTCTTTTCACATTTCTTAAAGAATTGAATTTGCCAAGGCTGAAAAATCAAAAGGCATTGAAGAAAAATTAGCCCAATCAGTATATATAATGTAAAATTTCAAAGACCTATGTTATGTTTCGAGATGACACAAAATTTGGTAATTTATTTTTTTTTTTAATAATACAAGATCCATAAAGCAGTTGTCAATTTCATGTCTATTTCAATGTGTATGTTTTTCCTTTCTTTCAGACCATGACATGGGAACCTCTATATTACTACATTTATCTTCATTACTTTAAAATTAATATATTGTTATTTTCTTTGTTTTCAGGTAACACGTCAAAATCGCGACAGCACCCTGGATGATATACTGGCTGAAGTAAACGCAGCACTCAAATCAAAAAGTTCCTGATAGTGATAGCATTGGCTTGGTCCTTGTATTATATATTATACAGACATATAAATGTGAAAGAAAGAGAAATCTTAAGATTCATGTAAATGATGTATAGATGTAAAAATGTATCTAAAAATTACTTGCATAGGTTGACATGATATTGTGGATGAGATTTTGTTGTGTGCATTAGATTTACAAAGTTCTATATAATTTTTCAGTAAAATAAAATTGATTTGTTTATGCCTGTTTTATCTAATTGTTTCTGCTCTTTGTGCTGTCTCTGTTTTGATTTCTGTCGCTCTACATCTTTCATTCTCTCTCTTTCTTTCTGTCTCAATTTATATACTCAGTCTTTTCTCTTATTCATGTATTCATAGTGTCAGAGAGACAGACCCAATCATAATACATGTAATTTGTCTAGATAATTTTTCATGTTTTGTGCATCATTTACCTTGCCAATCAGCCTCATTATTGGAACATCCAAAGAGAAAGTTAGATGGTGTGCACAAAGATACAAAAAATACAATGTATTGTAGTGAGAACTGGCCACGAGTTTCTTGTGAGATGTAAAAGAAATACCTGATAGTGTATTTGAAATTTATTAAGCTCATGGCACTCAAGAACACATCTATTCCTTCAGTTCACCCTTCACGTGGAGACGGGTGTAAATGTACCCACATAACATGAACGAAAAGAAAAGAAAGTTGTAATGATAATTATTAAAATCAGCTTCCTATTAATAACAAATCAGTCATCGACACTTGTCATCTTAAATGAAGGAAACAAGACAGAAGTTTATTTACAATGCAATTAAAAACATATAAAATCATTTCATCTCAACAATTTAACAGTTTGTTTTCTTTACAGAAACAGAGAACATTGAGAATGGAAAGAAAAATAATACAAAATATAAAATTAGATATAAAATCTCCATTCCTTGTACCAATGAAATTGCCTAGTTTTACATAATGACTATTACAATGAGGTTTTTTTTTGCCTTAAAGAGACGTTACACAGTATTGAATCTTTAGTGTCTGTGACCAGTAAGAGGTGGTCTCATTTTGGTGGAAGTTGTGCCAATGTTTAATTTGCACAAAATTCTCTAGCAAGAGTTATTTAAAAAAATAATTTCAGGATCAAATTAAGATGTGACTGATGAGCCTTCCATTTAATTCAGCACTCGGAAAATAAATGTCATAAACCATTTCATCTATATAAACATATTAAAAATAATATGCTATGAGCTGCATAAAGGTACAGAATGTGTAGAAAATGAAGTGTTGACATATGTACACATGTGCATGTAGATGGTGCAGGGAATGATGATTCAATGGTGAAAATGGCAATTGAAATACGTTTATGGCTGTGGAAATATAATACTGTTTACCTCTGTAGGTCATTTGATTATATTCCTTTCTATTTCATCAGTTATTCCAACATATCCTGCCTGCATATCGGCCCATGAAACATACCCCCATCATATTTGCTAGACGAGCCCCTTTATTAAAGCTTGTCAGTGGCAGAAAAATATGTCACATTCATAAAATAATTCAAACTGCAATGTCACAAATCAGTCTTTTTTATTATTATTATAATATTATTATTATTTTTGTCTTTTGCGGCCAGTCAGATTTCATTTCTTCTTTTGGTCAAGTATAAGAGATCTTGACAAAAAAAAAAGCAGTATAAAGATAAAGAATAGAACAAAATTTATAGTAATAGTATAGCTGCCCAGGTATAGTAAAGGATTTTGTTTCTCTTATGACAATAAGTTGGGGTTTTTTTTTGGAGGGGGGGGGGGTTGTTGTTTTCAATCACATTACTAGTAAAAGAACAAAAATGATAAATTAATTTTTTCCTTTGTTCAGTGCATTCATAAGGCCTCATTTGATTGGGGAGGGGAAGGAAATTATGTAACTGGCAGAAAGATGAGAAAAATGCTAATTGCTGAACCCCACCCACAGTCCTTGCGTTTCAGTCCAGCACACAAGGTCCTAGCTAGCTCCATTGCCCCATGTGTTGTATGATCACAGTTGTTGAAAGCTGGACCCACTACTGTCTGTGGAAGGAGGTGGCAGAGACCACAGTGAAGGAGGCGGGGGGAGAGTGGTCAGTGAGTATGTGGCGGAAGGCGGGGAGAAATAAGGATTGCTGAGAGAAGAGATCATCAGCGGCCGGTAGGGATCTTCTGACGAGCCACCAGGCGGAGGTACCGGAACTGTAGATCCTCCAGGAACCGGGGGCAGTGCACAGCCCGCTGAAGATATGTGTGGACTTAAGGACGCTGTGGGCCAGGAGGGGTGAGGACGGAATGTGTCACTTTGCCTCATAGTGGACAACACTACAGGAGGGTCTGCTATCAGAGGAAACGGGAAGACCCGATTCAGAGCAAAGTGGGATGCATGTGGATGATGAAGCGAGAAGTGGGATGGCGCGGGTGGAAATGGCAGGTCGGCACTAGGAGATTTGCCGCTGTCGCTATTGGCACTGGCGTTGCTGCTGCCGCCTCCAGCACTGGGGAGATGGAAGTAGCTAGGGGCACCAGCAGGTGCTCTAGGAGACTGTGCTGGCTGGACAGGAGAGAGCAGTGATTGGCTAAACTGTCTCTGGGCTGCAGCTGCCGCGGCGACGGCAGTAGCACTGGATGGGTGAGGTTTATAGCTGCCCAAGAGATCTGAAAGCACGGGGATGTTGTCATATAGAGGTGACTGTGGGTGACTGAGCGAATGAGAGACACTGCCAGGCAAAAAAGTGCCCAGGGGAGACTGATGAGCTGGAGATGGGAAGTTGAATGTTGATGGGAGAGATGGTTGAGCCAGATCAGAAGAGGATCTCTGTTGTAAGAGATCCGAGGATTCTATACTGCCAGGCAAAGATGGATTGAGACTGAGCCCTTCCCACGGTCGTGAATCCGCCCCTGGAAGTAATCCCATTAGCGGAACTCGATTTTCCCGGGGATTTTGGAATGCAGAGGTCCCACTGGCATGTTTGAATCTGTTGACAGAGGTATTGAGAAAAGCTGAGGGTGTGACCTTGTTTGGGGGGGCTATCATGTCATAACTCTGAAAGAGCCTTTGCGCTTTGCAAGAGGACAAGGCCGAGGGCGGTCCTGTTGCTGCAGAGGAGATGTGTTTTGCAGACCTTTTGTTCTTCTTTTTCTTATTTTTCTTTAATTTCAAGTATTCATCATTGAATTTGCCCAGTTCTGCTACGATACTTCTTAGCACAACAGGGGATACCATTGTGAGTTGTGAAGAAGTCGTCGTTGATGATGACAATGATGATGATGCTGATAAAGCTGTGCTGGATGAAGAGTCCGTTGTAATAGAACTTTGGCCATTGTTGGATCCTGTTGTAGCATCAGTGCCAACACTGGATGGACCCCCACTGTCGGTGCTTTTATGGCTGTTCGGGTTATCAAAGTCTGAACCTGTGCTGTTAGTGCTGCTGATGCTGCTAGGATTGACGACAGTCCCGCTCATCTCACTGGAACCAGACTGTTTATCAGGATCAAAATGTCCACTACTATCACCGCCTTGATTGCTGTTGTCATTGCTGCTGAGATGCTGTGGCGATGACGTATTTTCTTTGGCACTGTTGACACCGCCATCTTTGGACTCATTTTTACCAGAGGAGGTCTTTGTGACAACATCTTTACGTCTGCGGTTCTGGAACCAAATCTGAGGATTCAATATAAGTCAAAGTCATAAGGGGAAACTCAGGATGAAATTGACAGTCATGGCAAAATAATAGATTTCGCATGATATTAGTGAAATCTTACATATACATGTATATATCATATGCAAATGAGTTTGTTTCAATAAAAAGAACAATAGTTTTAACATTTTTGTTGTTGTTTGTCTTCTGTTCCATGCTTGTCAGTACATTTTGTTCTTTGCAAAAGGAAAAAGTCTGGCTAGATGATAAAATCTCTCATTCAGAATACATATTGATTCTTATGGTTTTCGAGAAAACCGACATAAACTGTAAGTCGTTGTCCAAAGACTGAGTTCTAAGGGAAGCAATTGCTTGTATTATGATAATAATGACCATAACTTCATTTGTTCCCTTACCTTGACCTGTTCCCTTGTGATACCCACTCGCTTGGCAATCAGCTGTTTCTGGGTGCTGTTGGGATATCTTACCTCCAGGAAGATACCATTCAATAATTCCAGCTGATAACGGGTGTAGCTCAGTCTCTCTCGCGGGGGTGGAGGGGTGAATGGACGGTATTCTGAGGGGTGAACAGGTAGAAAATAATAATCGGGACTCCATTTGAATGCAGATCAAGTACTTTTGCTTAGATTTCTTGTAAAATTATTAATACTGTATAAGCTTAAATATCTGACTCCACCAGGATTTTCATGTATTCATAATAACAATTCCAGTTCGTGAATTGATGAAAATAGTAGGCCTATGTGTAACAGTTCAGCGTGGAGATGTTGGCATTTGCAATTATACACTCTTCAGGTAATATCTATCCTTAAATAGAATCAAAAAACAAACGAAACAAAACAAATGTCTCATTTCGTCAGTCATCGTGTTGAATATTCTCATTGATCCTTGCTTAATTTAAGTGACTGAACACAAATTTCGTCACCAAATTTCGTTCGATGAATCAATTATGTTGATATGTGATTTTTTGCTCTACAAGGAGTCTCAGAAACTGACCCATACGACAACGCAATCACCTCTATCATTTCTTCAAATTATAATTATCCCATATATTTATTTTAAAATCTCATCTCACTGAATTTCTTAGCTTGTGATCCTGTGTATTCTTAAGTTGTGTAGAATTGTGTATAAGAGAGGAAGCGAGTGGCACAGTCCTTGGTGACTTCTTTATTTCCAACTCAGCTGAAGAATAAAGGAGAAGAACAACAGGAAGAACAGAGGTATTAATATTTTTGCATATACTGGCCATAGATTAAATCCTGAGACTCAGCTAGCCCACTTAAAAGGGCCAGAAGGAACATCACTGGTGTCCGAAGCAAGAATTTGAATCAATAACTTCAACAAACAAAAAGCATAATTATGTCTTTAAAAATAAAAGTTCGGTAATAAGTGGACGTAATACGTAGTTCTTCCCATTTGGTCTTTCAATGTCCTCAGTCGCTATATAGAACGCAGAAATGTATGTCAGGCTTCACATAAACTGACCTATGTAAGAAACACAGTCATCTGGATATGTCTTTGTATATTGAGACTTCTTGTTGCTGTAGCAGCTGCTGCTGTTGGTATTGTTGTTGCTTACAAAGTATTACATGTATTTCATTCATAATCATAAAGACAAATCTGAATCTTCAAGTAACATGCAATATTGAGACATGACACTGAGATCATGTAACCTTGAATGATGTTCTCACAATGAAATGGAGAACAACGCCCATGACAACTTTTGATAAATGTTGACTTATTCCCAGATTTTTTATGTCATCATTGTTATGAACGAAATAGTCAGGATTTTCAAAAAAGGAAAAAAACAAGACCGACATTAGAATCGACATTGGAGACAGTTCCTGGGCTTGATGTAAATAAGATGATTTGAATTTATTTGATCATGCAAGGCATTTTAAAGTTTTGTATTTAAAGTTAGATTGTTTTGTCACATAGGCTTACTAATGGCGAGGTTCTGGCAAAGGCTTTATCTTTTTCCCTATCGATGGTGACGCGAAAAGGTCGAGCGCTCAACAAATTTTCTGGGGATAAACACACAGCCTGGATAAACATCCCCTTTCAATAACATCCCCTTTCAATATGTACGTATCCACTTATTACGTTTATACTTTAGCTTCCACGAGAGCAATACATTTTCAAACACAGACAAGAACAATAACAATGTATTGTATTGTATTGGTAATTTTGCGAAGGGAAGAAAGGCTGAAGTGTATAGGCCGTAAAACGTATTATGTGTTTGGTGCTATCATCGTTTATGTGTGTGTGGATGAATGGTGTGTTACTTGGATCGGTTTTAGTTTCCTTGCAATCATTATGATTTCTCGTAAATATCGGCATTATAAAAATATTAACAGTCTTATTTTTGTCGACGGTCGTTCCACAGTAGTCGTGGGTGAAAGCAAAGTCCAGTTATTATTTAATATATATACATGTATACATTTAAATTTGTCTTATTTAATTTTATTTTGTTACATTCTGTTTGGTTTATTTTAACTGTTTTATTTTATTTTATTTTGTTTTATTTTATTGTTTAAAAATTTATTTCATTTAATTTATTCTTGTTTTGTTTGCTCTTGTTGTATGTTATTAGATAACTAGACTACCATACGTTGTGCCTCAGTTAGCCGTTTACCGCCTGAAGAAGCAGAGGGCTGCATTGTCACTACAGATCAGAGATTCCATTACAAGATTGGCAAAAATTGTTCCCAGTTAAACATTATCTTGGGAACAAATGTAATTGCCATTCAGATTACGACAGCAATCAAAATGTCGTCATCTGAAGATGGTGTTTGCTTTCGTGACCGACTCTCGAGAACAGTTCTTCTTTCCCACTCTAACTCCTGTCTCGAGTAGATGAAAATATTGAAGAAGCTTTCAATGAATGCCAACACACCTGTCACGGGGGTACATTCAATGTTGACCTAGAAATTGTGTTGCAACACGTTGCGTGGTGACGAGTTCTTCAGAAAAATGCAATAAATGACCATTCAGGTTTTCCGTAATTAAAAGGCGGGAGCAATAAACTCGCGTTGCCTTGTGGCAAATTTTACCTTGCTTCGGGACGGTTTCGGCCCCTTGCTGACTACCCACAGTACGTATAAGGAAATCGCCACCCAATTTTCTCTGTATTCCGTGAACATTGAGAGGAAATAACCAAGGAAGCTGTCGTGAACGGATTCAGACGAAATGAAAGAGGATAAAGAGAGCATGGAGGGAGCAAAGGGAGATAATCGGATAATCGGTGGCCGCCCTTGGCTAGAGTCCCTGTAACAATGGCAACGAATGTGTTTGCCAATGGAATCGACCTATTGGAGTTGATGTGGGTGTTAAAGAAAACGAATCTCCCACATAAGTTTTACCACTGCTCCTGGGTAAAAAGTGGGACGGTTGAAAGATCACAGTAACAGACTTTTGCTATTTCCACATCTATATAAATTTCACAATCCCACTTATCAATCTCACTGTATTTTTCATTCAAAGATGTCGTGTTCCACATCTTACTCCACCTCCCCTGCTTCTTATGGAGATAGAAAATGGATTTTGATTTTCGGGCTTGATAAACAAGTTAACAGAGTATTAATTTTTGTTCCACGATATGTTCTACTGGCTTCATGTCTAATTTTATGACTTAGAATAAAAGAAAAGAAAAAGTCGATTTGACTGAATTATTATCGCTTCTTGTTTATATGCTGAATAGCAAACAGATGATGAGACTCAAGCTTCGTGACATGATGAGAAACAATGCAAACTATTATCACTGCTGCGTATATTTTGAATGAAGAAAAGCTGATCGATACAGACGGTTCATCAAAAGTTGAAAACTATGCAAAGTAACTCCATTTAAAGCATCGTGAAAAACACAAATTGAAGGCAGTGTAGGGACATTCGTGTATGCCGAGGCAAATTCAGAAGAAAGCGTGACAATAAGGAAGCCGAGGAAGCGGCTTCTATATCATCGTCCTCAATTATCACCCTCTCAGTGGTACAAGATCTTATTCATTTTATCTTCAAATGATATTGGCATTTCATTCCATGATCTCGCTCTGAAACAGGGGCAAAAGCAGATAACTTCAGTTCTGTCATTTACCACAGCAGTACTACTGATGATTTGAATAATCATTGTCATCTACTATCTCATCTATTGCCTAAGAACGATTTAACATGAATTTAGGTCCATAATCTTTTTTTGTTTGGTTGTTTATTTGTTTGTTTGTTTGTTTTTGTTTCGTTTTGTTTTGTCGGGTATATTTGTTGTTGTTATTTTGTTGGTGTTGTTGTTGTTGTTGTTGTTGCTGCTGCTGCTGCTGTTGTTGCTGTTGTGGTGGTTGTTGTTGCTGTTGTTTCTTTATGTTGTTTAAATCAGTGCAACACAACAACAAACAAACAAACAAACAAAAAAGGAGGGAGGGACGGGTGTTGTATTTGTGATGATATCGTTGATATTATTGTATCTTCATTTTTTGTTTTGTTGTGGATTTTTGTTTGTTTGTTTTGGACAGAAATTGATGAAAAAAAAACAAATTTGGACTTTCTCATTCTTTTGAAAGTTGTTTGAAATAAATAAGTAGGCCGACCTATTAAAAAGCAAAAAATATCAGGCAAACATAATAAAGACAAAACCAAAACAAACACTCGTTCGAGAACCATCTATAACATTCACTCCACGTATCATTTCGATTATTTGGGACGGAATGTACATTTTAGTGTAAGACCATTGAAAAAAAGGAAGTGGAAGATATTGAATGATTTCAAACTAACAGCTATTTCCAGTGCGGCACAGTATAAAAATGCCCAACTTTTTTCTCTCTTAATCTTGCAATCATCAACTCCTCCCATTCACAAAAGCTGTTTCAATAATCATTATTAAGCTTTATTACTAACAAACAAATTGGAATATAATCCAATCCTCAGGACATTATCACTATCCCAACCTTTTTATAAAAGAAGAATAATATATGGAACATAAAATTGGAAGCAGCGTTCAAATATGAGACTGTCAAATAAAGCAACAATTAAGTCTCTAAAACGAATATTTCGAATTTCCATTCATATACACATTTATCTGAACAAGAAGCCTGGTTGGTGTCCTTTTTTTATTTTTTATTTTTTCATAAAAAGTATAAGGAAAAGTCTTTTATTTCTTTGATTGTTTTTGTTCTTTTTGTCGTTGTTTAGTGAAGGGAGAGACGAGGAGAAGCAGTAGACATCAATCTTAACACTTTTGCACTTTCATCTTAATCTTCATAATAAGCAATGCCTGCTTTGTCGAAACTGTTCAATTAAAAAAGGCTTGACCGCACAGTTATTTCTATTGATACTTATAGATTATAACAGATCAATTATAATCCATAGGTATTAGTAGAAATTACTGTTTGAGTACCCCAGAATTTCATAATTATCTAATAATATTAATCTCAAGATACAAGTTTAACCATAATGAGCATCATCCAGGGTCAAGCTGAATTGTCAATTCCACTTGTTGACCAAGGACTGACAAGTATAATTGAGTGTGAATGGGGAAATCGTGGGCTTGATTAAGCTAAATGGCTTGGCTTGACGGCGACCAGATTCTGCCTGATATTTTTTCGTCAGACCATCGTCAAGGCAACGACTAACCATCTCTTCCGCCCGACAATAATTGTCTGGCGATGTGATCTGTGAAAACTTAAATTTAGTGCATCAAGCCGAACTGATAAGTAGAATTGAGAATGAGTAGGGAAGAGACAACAAGCTGAACTGACAAATCGACTTGATAATTTTGGCTTCGGGAGGCGCAGTTTGGGGTCTGCTTCAGAGTGAAAACAACTTACGACGGTGAGGCCAGGATCGACTCGCGGGTCCTCCATTGGGGGATGGAAGGACACGTAGATCGAAACCTGCATTTTTTCAGTGACTCAACGGTCCCATAGCTTCCTCTGGGTAGGGAAGCCCGACGTCTAGTCTTCGCGGATGAGGGCGAATATATTTCGGAGGTCCCGTGTGTACGTTACGCACGTTAAAGACCCCTTGGCAGTTCAAAATCGATGAAAGAGTAGGCTGCGTGCCGCTGTCCGGGCA
>JBCEWB010059687.1:0-30378 GCA_039654565.1 Peronia peronii
GAGTAGGCTGCGTGCCGCTGTCCGGGCAAAATTTCCAAATTCCAATTTCTACCCACAAAATTTCTCAGCAAAAATTGACAACTTCTAAAAAGCAGAGATAATCCTACTTTCTTTGGATTGAAAGGCTTAAGAAAAACAAACATTATGAGACGAATCATTGATGCTAGACTATTCGTTGGTGAACGGGGGTTTGCTTTGCGTGGCAGTTCCCAGCGCGTTGGAGAAAAAGACAATGGAAATTTTCTAGGAGTCATAAAGCTGTTTTCTCACTGGGATCATGTTCTAAAAGCACATGCTTTGCAAGTTTGAAAGTCACAAGAAAAGAGACATTTCCAAGTACATTATCTCAGTGCCAATTCACAAAACGAGGTAATTACTGAGTAGTCCTCACTCATAATGGTCACACCTGTTGGAGAACAGGAAAATTGCAACAATACTTTTGCTGTTATCAGTATTCCACGTCATATTCGTCCCACGATGAACAAACAATATATCTTTTGCGTTGTGTAATACAATGTGAAAACCAGTATGAAAGTGAAGAGAGATTTTTACAATTTGTTGACACAAGCCAGTAATCAGAATATGACATAGCACAGACAATAGTAGAAACATTGAAAGAACACGATATTCCATTATCCGATTGTCGTGCATAGGGCTATGACCCACATGACTGGAAAAATATATAAAGATGCACAAGCAAGAGTGGACCTACTTGACCAGTGTGAAACAGCTTTATTTTCACTACATTTCTTTCTGCAAAAAAAAAAAAAAAACGTGAAAGAATATATTTTTCCAAAATGCAAGAAAATATATTACACCTAGATCTATATTGTGTGAAAAAGAATTAAATGATCACTCTTTTTGGACAGGTCTGGGTGAAATGTTTCAGCTACTAGATCTATTATCATTATGTGTATCATGACTGTTGAAATCCATCATAATCAACAATTGATTCAATCTGTTTTAAGTGTGATCCCTCATACATAGTTTGACCCTCACTGAGAAGTTTAACTGGATGGGAAGGATTTATGGGTAACAATCATCATAGGTTCAATCCTGGAAAATTTCAAGACCAGAACACAAAAAATACTGATTATCATAATACACTTTATTCATTTTTACTAACAATTAATACCTAGAGCACATTACAAATGTACAGTGTTGTCTTGCCTATGTATATGGAGTAGACCCCACAAATTGTCGGTGATATCACATACTACTGAAATCTAGTAAGAACCACTGAACAACTCCGGTACCTCTTTATGTTTCTTCTCTCAAAACGGCGTGTCGATACTCCCATAGTTCCAGAGATATTGCACTTTATATACCAACGTATCGTAAATATCAGCTCCCGTAGAATAATATGCAACAAGTTTCATTTTTGATATCCCGAAGTATCGTAAGTGACATTTTTTGCTCTTACCGTATGAAAAAAAAAACCCGCATAAATCTGTCCCCGCATTTCACTCTTCACTCATCTCATGTGGACTATCATTTTGTAAACATGTGCTCTGCAGTGCCACATCTCTACGGGTGACAATTTGTTGATAACCTATTGACGACACACTATACCTGGTTCCACTAGCAAAGGCTGGTATTGTGAGTTTGCACTGTCATCTTTGCCATGTCCATTACACACTCTTAAAAGTGCAAAATCAGTTCAAAATAAAAGTTGCATTGCACCCAACAGTTTTCTTTCAGTCTGGCCTTGAATACTACATTGCACTACCGTAGTTTTTAAGGGGCCAGTTCAAAGGCTCTCCACTTTCAGGATGCACAGCTAATGCTACAATGGCTCTGCAGATCATAGTCTGAACACTTAAAGTGTGAATACATTTCTAGAATTCCCTGTTCAACAACAACAACAGAGACACATTTTATTATTTTAAACACTTGTTATTGCTATACATGACAAGGACTGACAGACTTTGCAAGGCAGAAAAAAAAATTAAAAAATAATAATAAGAGTAACTGATTATGAAATGGTGCAATTTGAAAGTGGAGATAACATGATCAACTCACATATGACTAGATCTCGTGTGCATTTGAAATGTAAGCAAGTACGTCACTTAGAAATTATGGATCTGGTCATTTCAAAATTATACAAAGATTTCTACATTATTTCAGGACAAGCTTTGAGAAACATGTTACAAAGAAGAACAAAGTGTGAAAGCTTAAAGATGCTCTCAAGGAAGATGCACAAGAAGACCATCAGCAGTGCCTGTTTTGGCATACAACAAGCGATCTGTTTGCCAGTCTCAAATGAGAATGCACTCTTCTACAAGAGAAGGCTCACAAACTACAAACTGGCCATCTACAATCTTAATGACCAGAATTGTCATTGCTTCACATGGGATGAGACCCAGAGTAAGTGGGAAGCATCAGAGTTATCAACAGCTGTACACAAAACACTGAAGATATAAGATGAAAACGGCATAGAAAAGGGCATTTCTCTTCACCGAAGGGTGTAGCGACCAAGACAATAACTCCATTATGCCAGCCACGATGCTCTACACTGTCAATAATTGTGTCTGCTTTGAAGAAATCTCGCTGAGACTCTCTGAATCATTTCAAGGTCAAGATGAAAGCAACTCTCCGCACAGTGCCATCCAAAATGCATTAAGAACTGCTGGAAATCTATATCAACCCTCACAACTGCTTCCAGTGTTCAGTCTTACTCTCCTCGAAGTCTCTATATCGTTCATCAGCTTCAGTTTGATGACTTTTTGGATTTCAAGTCCCTGGTCAAAGCTCTTCCAATCTTGAACGCCAGAAGAGACTCAAATGATGAGGAGCCGCTGCCCTGGAACTTTATAATGGAACTCCGTGTCTTGAAACAGCATCCTACAACAATTATTTTTACAAAACAAGTCATCATCGCAATGAATTCAAAGCAATTTCTCCAAATCAACTGTCACAGAGTGTCAAGTGAAAAAAAAAACTGAACAGTGAGAAAAACAAGTTATCCAAGAAAAAGGACCAGGACCTTGTGTCTCTTTGCTGTGGAAACACGTTTCTAATCAGGATGCAAGAACATCAGAAGTTTTATCTCTCCTTACTTCAAGAATAATAATTATCTGTCTTTTCTTTACCATTCCAAACCTCGAAGGAGGAGTACAGCACTTGGACTTTTTGTTGTAGTTGTTGTTTTTGTTGTTGTTGTGGTTTTGACTTGATGATTTCTATTTAGCCTTCTTTAAATTTATTGTTTTAAGCTTATGCATAGAACATGTAGGTTATTTAGGCCATTTGAGTGGCTAGCATGACGTTACAAAGTTTCTGAAGTACTTGGAATTGTCAACAAGTCAATGACTTGAGTTATTAAATAAATAGTATTTCTTTCAATGATTCACCTTTTTATTCTATTCAGAAATTACTGAGGACAATCGAAGTTCTGTGCTAAAATTATGTTATTGATGAATGCATGGATATATAATGTCAACAGAATCATTTCATTTTGAGCTTTAATATGCTAAACACCATTGACAACATTTTTGTTTTTCATTAGTATTTGAAGACTCCAGTGGAAAAACCAGATAAGTCACATTTTCTACAAAGGGAGAAAGAACAGAAATCAAAGTTTATAAGTCTATAGTTTTTCACTGTATACCCTTTTAAAAAATTTCTTTTTAGCAGAACTTACCTGGGTTTTCCAAATTATTGTTCTGGTTAACAAATCTTAGTGGTGTGCTTTATAACATCAGGGCAATAACTCATTTTTCACAAAAATGTGACCCATCTGGTTTTCCCATGGGAGTCTTCATTTGTATTCTTTGTGTAATTTGTTCTTTGTTTTGTTCCAAAATTTTCATTCAATTCACTTTCTTTGCATTCATGCTTTGTGACTATGGCATAATAAAGTTTTAACTTGACATCACTTAATGATGATATACTATTTTTCTTTCAAAACTAGTGTAGGTGACTCTGATGTCTGTAGAATTACTTAAGACCACGTACTAGCATATGTACAAAATAGCACTGTATTTAACACTTTTAAAGGCAAAAGAAGATGTCACGTAATATCTTAAGTGCCAAAATCACAATATATCTCAAAAACTGTGCGGGTTTGTGTCAAATGCATATTAGAAACATTAAAAATACACAAAAAGCTACTCATGATCCAAAAATCAGCTTTCTGGGAGCAATAGTAAGGTCACTGCGGTCAGCTGAAAATCCAAACATCGCTTACCATAGTTCGTGATATCAACGACGAAATATGTTTTACATCTACAAAAATGATAGTGTATGATTTTATTCTCTTTCAGAAATGATAATCAATCTACAATGAATCCAATAAAATATTTAAACAATAGATTTGTCAGATGATATAAATCCTGAACTTCCTCCATCACCACCGATCTCTCCATTACTCAATTAAATCAACATATTTGTTAAGCCCTATCATTAATATTTTTCCATAAAAGTATTCTTTAATTCCCCATTCTTAATGCTATTTACTGTCCCTCTGACATGGGTGCTAGATTAGTAGTACATGCTCCCATGCTGCATTTCTTCAAAAGGCTGGATTGTCACACAACTGGGTACAAAAATACATGTACGTACACAAAGTACCGCAACAACAGTTTTCATTTCTTAGTATATTTGCTAATCTGACTCTCAATTTCTTGCATGCTACTCAAAATCTTGTTCACCTTGTCTTCATCAAGCTCAAATCTCACAACTTCTGGTCCCTGAAAGGAGACAGGATTAGAAGACAACATAAACTTTAACAAAAATCATAATAACAGTATTAATTATTATCAATAATTAAGGATAACATAAAATAATAAAACACGATTATTTATTATTGGCTACAAACAGTCTTAGCTTTTGATGGACAAAGCTCACAGATACATCTAATAAAAATCAACCTTTTAATTGCCTTGCTGCAAGCTGACTTAATAATAGGCAGCTTTTCTAGTAAACTGAGGGCCACTACAAAGAAATCAACTAGTAAGTTTAAGTTTTTTGGACATCTTTACAAGCAAAAACACTTTGTAGCAAATTCACTTTTCTTTCTTTTGATTATATCGCTGCACGGAAATACTACTGCTGTAAGTTAAAAAATGCAACTTTTCAGGAAAGTCAAAAAACTGAAGAACTTGTTATCTTTTGCTTCTTTTTTGTCCTAATTTTTAACAGAACATCATGTTCATTTTATCTGAACAGATAATATGCTTTTTTGACATAAAATTTTAATTATAACATAAATATAGTACATACAGCACTGTATCACTGAAAATTTGAGAAATAATACCACCATATACTGAGTTACCACATCAGTATTCTGAATTTGGTTTATTTATTATTAACGTAAGTCGACTTACAACAAAAGTATACAGAAAAACATGACAGATGTCTCTGTCGTATATATTGTGTTTAGTACTTACGACTTTTGTATGCTATCTTGCCTGTTATAAAGTATATGGCATTTAAGATTCACTTTCTTTATACGAGACATTGCTAGGAGAAATTCAAGATTCAAACCCACATTCTGTGGGATTTGCCTTCACCCAATTTTTCTTTTTCTTACTTTGCTTTTCAAGTAAGTCAAGATTCGTATTTCACTTTTTGTGCATCTGAATGTTTGTGTGTATGTATGCGTATGCTACCTTCATTTAAGACAAATTGTAACAAAAGAGATCGGCTACACTGCATGTCATGGTTCAAATCATATAGCTTAAAGTAGTACTGAATGATTGACATATTAAATAATATACTGAATTCAAAAGATGCTATCGCACTTGACCACTCATAGAATAGAAAGACATCAGGTGTGAATGAATGAGTGACTGAGGGATTGAGTAAGTGAGTGAGTGAGTGAGTGAGGGGTCTATAAAGCATACATATACTTTAAAGACATCATTCAAATTTCTAATAAAGATGAAACAGAACAAAATATGAAATAACAACCCACATAATGTAGTTGTTTTCAGTGGAA
Source organism: Peronia peronii (assembly GCA_039654565.1). Classification (NCBI taxonomy): domain Eukaryota; kingdom Metazoa; phylum Mollusca; class Gastropoda; order Systellommatophora; family Onchidiidae; genus Peronia; species Peronia peronii. The sequence goes on from JBCEWB010059687.1 coordinate 5,942, forward strand.
AAATGTGCACGCAATCATCTTTAAATACAAACACTTTAAACTTGCTTTTGACTTTAAGACAGCACTATAGGTTGAGTCGCAAACATAATCAGGTAAATCAATCAAATCAATAGTATATACAAAGAGGTCAAAACTTAACTGGGAAAGTTACATTTAAATTATCACTTGAACAATCAATCTGATGCAGTGATAATAACATCTGAAACATTTTGAAACAGTTCTTTAACATTTAATAAAATGAAACATAAAAGATGGAAAATGTTATCAAAACATGTCACAAAGTTAATGTTCATAAAGAGTTAAGCTTGTCATCATGAAAGTTTTGAGAAATCTTTAATTTTTATGAGGGAAAGATTGAAAATACTGTTGGTATGGTCGTGGTACCATGTTCTTGTCACACAAACTGACTAGGCCCGCATATTTGTCCTCAGAAATTGAACACAGCTTGTGATGTACATTCTCTAGCTGAATGGATACAAAATTCGGGATAAGTTACTTCTGTCTGGGTTTTCTGAACGAGGTTGAGTTCACGGCAGTTCTCCCTGTAATGGTAATACACATTTACAATGTCTGGAGTTGTTTGCTTTGATCTGAAATCTTTTCACCTTCAGCCATTTGACCTTTTTCTTTGTCTGTGTCCACTTCAAAGTTGTGTAACATGACAGCAGCCAATCTGAAATTGAAGAAGTCGTATGTACCTAGCTCTTGGACAAGATAAAGTGGAGGAATCCTTTTTGCTGTCCTTGTCAGCTCAGCATTGCTGGAGGTATAGACAGGTACATTCCTGCTGCATCTTTCAATAGCGAAGTGGACGCTGTCACCTCATTCTGGCTGTTGCCTGTTACATGCTCTATCTCTTCGAATTGAAGTTTTCAAAGTGGAAACCGTAACATTGAAAGTGTGCTTCTGTTCCTGTTCTGTCCTCCGCAGCTGTCATAAAACAGAACAGCTTTCTTCACTCCTTCCTCTCTTGCTGCATGTAACTGGTAACACATGGTACGGTCTTATTAATGTCCTTATGTTGTGTGTCTCGTTCCAAAAATTTCAAAAGCCTTTCCCATTTCTATAGTCGTAAATGGTTAGACTAAAGGTATTTACTTTCCTTTTGTAGTACAGACATGATGCCATGCCGACTGGAATTGGTAGTACCTCTTATCTAGATTGAAATATCGCTCTTGCAGAACTCTTGACTTCTTGCAGACTTTTTTGGATATCATCATTCTTTTTCCTGCCGTACTCATCGCCTGCTCATTCTCTGTCCTGGGGAGCACATGCTATGGTCTCAACCCACAATCCTCCATCTTCACGGCTTTAGACATCATTAGTAGGTCCATACAGCAAAAGTTTCTGATCTTTTCAGACTCACTGTCCTTAGTCTAGGCCCTGAATAACCCCACCTCCTTCAAAGTCTGTTCAACAGGGGATGGCGTGGGTTGGCAGCTAGACATTGCAAGGCATAAGGCAAGCAAATTCCTTCACCAATGTCAGCCTGATTTCAGATTCTCTAGATGAGGGAGTCCCACACCTGGATCTCAAGCCGATCATCAACGAGTACATCAAATCGCCATGGCAATGGCAATGGGGTCAACAGATGCAAACAAACTTCACTCTGTCTAATCAGACAGTGAAAATCTTGGCCAGGGTCTGCTCAGGTGCTGTCAACTGACATTCGCACACATAGTTTTAGATCCGCGCAAACTTCAGAGACGCTCGAGAAGATTTCAAATTGCTCTATGAAGGATCTATTTGGCAGGACAAAGCCACAGGCCATCTTGGTTCCCCCCCCTCCCCCCAGAATTGTCCTGTACACCAGAACTTAAGGACACCACCAGAGATATAACTTCGAAAGCATGCTGTAATCCACACAGCAAGCTGCATATTTACTTATATCCGTCTTTTGTTAGTTTAGCTGTACAATCTCTGGTTATCCAAATTTATAAACACCTTTTGATATTCTTTTTAGAACTTGTAAACGCATAGCACATACAGTATTATACTTTATATATATCTTGATTAATCTTTTTTGATATGTAAATGTATCTCATTGTGCTGGGCACAATATAGTAGTCGTAATGTCTGATGTGCCATTAAATCTCAACAAAACATAAACAGTAGAGTGATATGTTCTTTATAGCCTGCATCTGTTTCTTCTTTGTGGGGTCTTTCAAGTTAGCATATCAAGAGACAAATCAAATCGATCCTTCACTCTTTTTAAAAAATGCGATAATGGATGCATAGTTAAAACATTTCTGTATGTGCTTTCACGTATTAGATCTTTCACTCCTTCTTGTTCCTGTTCTTCCAAATACATGTCAAATATGGTTTTCAAACTGAGGGAGCTCTGTTACCACTCTTGCTCTGAATCCTTTCTTGAATGATGACTTGATACTCCAGAAATTCTATTGTGGTATGTCTTTATCTTCTCTTTTTTATTGGGATTACCTCTGTTTTTGTGTGATCCCCTCGTTGACATCACTGATCTCCTAACAAGTCATCTTCCTTAAAACGGTGAAAACAACAAATCACTTATGTCAAGAGTATCCAGGAATATCTTCTTGCTTACTTCAAGTTTCAAACGTTATTCATGTGTAGCATTTGGCCCAGAATCAGAAACATATACTTTTCATATAAATTTTACTGTTTTTTTTTTTTTTAGCTTTTTGTCAACTTTGCAAAGATAACCTCGTTGCTGGCTAAGACAGCCTGAGTTCCAGATATTATGGAAAATTTCCTCCTTTCGTTTTCTGTTATCTTTGGGTTTTTTTTGTTTTTTTTTCATTTATTATTACTGAGTCGGGCTTTAAACTTCTTCCTCTGTTTTTTTTCTGTCCTTATTACAAATGACTTGCCAAAGTTTCGGAAATGCTTTTTCATTCTTTAATTGTACATTTATCTGTATTTCTTACTCTTTTTCTTGTTTGTCTTCCCTGCTGGACTTTGACTGTAGAATTTCCCACACCTGTTGAAGAACTGGAAAATTCATTTGTCAAGATGTTCATTTCGCTGTCGGTAACAGGTCATTCGTTTTGGTCCGTTTGAGATTCATTACAAGTTGGGCCTCCTGTGTCCATGTAAATAGCAACTAGTGGTAAGATTTCCACAATATTCTCTTCATCTCAGTCTACACTTGACAAATTGTACTCTTACAGTTTCCATTAATTTCTCTTTTGGATGGGACACAATCACCATCCCTGGACCGTCTAAGCTATGATTAGACTTTGCATCATAGTTTGACAATAGCTGCTTCTTAACTTTTGACAGTGGCAGCTCATAGTCGGAGTCATCATTTTTATTTTCATGTTGTAGGGATATAGTCGATATGACAGCTTGGTTCTCACTCTTATGAAGTTGAATGAGCGGAATATTTTCATCTTCGTAGATTATAAAACTATAACGAAATGATCGATTACTCACAGGGATACAATCTCTGTATGTCAGGAGAACGTAAACAGGTGATGTTATGTTTAGAGAATATTTTGGAAATACAATCATTGTAAGTCCAGTTACAATGTCAACATCAAGACATGCCATGTCATTTCTACAATACATAAACTGTAAGTCGACATACAGCAGCAGTATTTCAAAACAGATTGCGAGAGTAGAAATACACATAAGGTAACTTGAGTTCCAACAGTAACATTCCAAGACTTTTACACGGTGTTTATTTACATCAAGTGTTTTTTAATCATATCTCATAAACAAATAAAAAAACGACTACGAGATTTTGTCACATGATGCGCCAGCCCCATCCATACTCAGGGTTCAAATATCTCAAAATCAGACTTACGGCAGTAGTATTTCCGAGCGGCGATATGTACCATCCTAGTTTCTAGAGACCATACATGCACTCTGTATAGCTGAATGTTTCCTCAGAAATTCCATGCCTCATCAATGGATTTATATGAGATCAGTATAAGTTGTAATGTTCAATAAGATTGAGAAATACCATGTGTGACTGTCAGTTTTTCAAGATCCTTGTTTAGTTTTTACAATCTCCCTGTAAATAAAGTTTGATCTATGGAAAGAGCAAATTTCCAGCACTGAAATTCCAGCAGCAGCCGTATGTGCTTTGAAGGCTCACATGACAGAGCTGGCCACATCCATGTCTAAGTAACAGGACTAGCCTTTATTATGTCTGTGGCACAGTGGCCAGCAGGCTCACTTGTTACATGAACTACACTGTCTTTGAATTGTATTGTTCACTGGTGCACAATTGCATACCCATGATAGAAGTTGATAAAGATAATGTCAAAAGAAAGAAAGAGAGATCGAAAGACATGTGGCATTCAACTTGGAATGAAATGAAAAGTGGTGCTTCAGATGGGAAAGTAAGCAACTCACTAAAAGATGCACTCACAATGCATGACAATTATATAATCTTCATTCCTTGATATTTCATCTGGAAAGTAAAAATGATAGTGAAAACAACAAGCTCATGGCACTGAAAATTCCTTCTCTTTATGATTTCCTGCTTTACATGAAGCCTGACCAATCACCAATTCTTTCTACACTGACAGCCCCTGTCAGCCCATGAAACATACAAGTACCTTTGTTTTGTTCAGGTTGTCTGCTACATGCAGCTCCATAATCGCACTTGGAGTGTTTATCTGCTCAGAATTTCGTGACTGAGATTTCAGATCAACCCTCCAGGATACCTTCTGTAAGCTGTTCCCCCACATGGTTTGCGATACAATACTATCATGGATCTTGACTTTGTTTGCCTTCCAGAATTTTCTTAAAGCTGCTGCTTGTTCCTCTGTCAAGCCTCCCTCTTTGCGTTTCATCTGAGCTGTTAAGAATGCTTCCAGTTGAGTCATGTCCATATCAGCTGAAACCAAGTTCTGAGAGAAAAAAAGTGATAAAAATGATTAAACTAAAGTTATACTTAGTGACATTAAGACAACTGCCACTTTGTCACAAAAAGCAGTTTTATTTTGCAAGTACTTAAATTTCCGCACATTTGCTAAAACTCATGAAATTATGAGAGATATACAGACTTTCATCTTCATGTCAATAATAAATGACTCTCCATGAAACATGTGGAGGGAAGGGGGAGAGGGCAGAAGGTGGTGGGAGAACAGGGGAGTCAGCTCCTCCAAAAATGCACAAAGTGACAAAGTGGTGGGAGAGAATTTTAAATAATTCTGTACATTGTTAAAATCCATGAAGCTACAATCATCCTCAGTACAAAAACTGATTTTCTATATTGTATTTGGACAAAATGGGAGAATAAGGTAAGAGCCTGAAAGCAGGAGAAGCATATCCTCATGATCTGAGGGGGAGGGGAGGGATCCTCTTCTGGGAGGAGTTACATGCGCGGTATCATTCTCAGGCCCAATCATAGTCGCTTGTTTTCGGGAGGTAAAAAAACAAAAAGAAGTATTAAAAAAGCATAAGAAAATCAACAAATGTGAGTTCCTACTCTCGTTTGCCAACATACAATTAGAATTGGACAACACCCACTTCGGTCGGCTGGACTTGACATGAGCCGCTAGAATGCTAGATGTAAAAAGCAACATGGAGTCATACCTTTAATAATCCTGTTGTTCGACTGATGAGGCGCGCAAACTCATCTTGAGATATAATTGGGTAAATTTCTTCTTTAAGAACATCATCGGTCAAATATGAGCCTCCATGATAGTTTCTTCTTGATAAACCATTTAGGAGAGCAAGGTAACATTTCGGATCATCCGCCATATTGTTGATCATGTGACTACTTTCAGTTCCTCTCTAGCAAAAACTGAATCTCAACAGGAGAGGAAAAGAACCACGCTTAAATTACAATTTCAAACAAAATCTGTTATGTGTTCAGTTTTCCACTACAGAGTAAGATAAATATAGAAAATAATGCCCAGACATCACAGAAATGAATATTCTAATAGAGGTGTAGATCTAATTTTCATCATATTTTTTTGGGCCGCTTGTAGAGAATAAATCTAACTTCAACAGACAATCAAAATGGCGACTCCCATGTTAGGCCGGCAGTTCTCAAATGTTTCATTTGAACAAGAGCAAGATGCGAATTCGGCACTGACAGAATTGGACAAAGGTCATATGGACATCTTTTAATTAGCATTAACATTACTTTATGTTTCAGTCTGTGACTGATATCGATTGGCCTGTGCTTGATAGATCTAGAATCTAGACTAATCTAGAGTCATATGGGACACTAAGCTCTTCACTTCATGGAAAACAAATCATACCATCTTTCAAGTATGAGTGTTTCGTGTGACAGTTACATGTCCCTGTCCCATGTTTGGGGTGTCCCATAGCTGATATAAGATTTGTATGTTTGCTACCATGAAGTTATCATGTCCTCCTTTGACCCACCTGATAGATACCCCATGGTGGCCATACGGTACAGATCCCACAAATGGTACACTAGGGCTGGAAACCCAGTGTGGGACACTTACAATTTTCAGCCCAATGAGATCATTTTAATCGTGTTATTATACCACTTTATTTTGTCTAGACCATTCAAAGTTAAAAGGAGTTGGGGTTTTGCTCATAACAGATTGATATGCATGACAGGTAACAGTATGGTACACCTACCAACTGTATGGTACACCCACCAACTGATCAATGATATGGTACATCTACTAACTGATTACACCTACTAACTGATATGGAATGGTACACAACATTTCTAAGGTGCACATAACACCCGGCACACACACACAGTCTACACACTATGAAACTGAGAATCAAAAACACATGGTAATGGTATGAAAACAACAGTCATTTATTTACTATTGCAAAAAATCACACATATTAATCATTGCCTCAATATCTTCCTTAGTCTTTCCAATTTCTCATCATTTGTACAGCTCACATGATACCATTTGCAACACCCACCACACTCAACCCAATCCACATATACACACCATCCATTGCACCCAAACAGCCATGACACATATTTTCTCATTGTACAGTGGTCTCTGCCTAAGAACCCGGTTGTCGGGAGACAAAAAAAGTGGGCTCTTAGGCATACAGGTTCTTAGACGGATTGAAAAGTTAGGCAACCCGCCTGACCATAGATCATCTTCACTGCTATGATTAGTTGATGGTTACCATTAGTTAAAGATTTATCTATGGGAATAAGTACAGCCTTCTTCCCTGTGTGTATGTTATAATTATATATAGCAATTCCTGATCTTTTTAGCATATAATTACACCAGTACTGCCCAGTGTTTAAACGGCGTGTGAGTTTTCACGTAACGGTATCATTGTTGAAAACATGATATTGCTATGCTACCCCGCGGATAATCGCACGAATGACTCAAGTGTTTACAGACCAACCGAAGTAGCAGAGCAGCTGACCAGCCAGGAGGCTAAACTTACTCCTCCTTATCCACAAAGCCAATCACAGATGCTATCCCACGTGTTGTCAAACAAAGAGATTGTTACATATTAGTCAACAACGTGGCCTGATTATGCAGTCATACATTAATCATCACTTCCGTTCCTTTGTCTGCCTTTTCTCTCCACCCTTGTCCCCATTTTACTGCACATCTAGTACTGTGCGTTTCTTTCAAGTGGACAGTATGATGTGGAATTATACCATAAGTACTCGGGTGTCTTGGCCCGACACCGGGCTCAAAGGTGGATTTTTTTATTTGGGAGTGCCCGGAGTGGGTTCTTAGAGAGACATAGAGGAAAAATTCCGTTTCGCAGCAGAGGCGGGTTCTTAGGCGGACCAGGCTCTTAGGCGGAGGGTTCTTAGGCGGAGACCACTGTATATTGACCATTAACTGGCTATATAGCCTACCACCTCTCTATAATATTTATGTTAGAAATAAATACATTTTAAATATTTTCTTTAATTTTAAAAGTTTGAAATAAAATTCAACTGTTGAGGTTATTCTTTATTTTAATAATTTATTTAATTTTACGAAGTGGCCAGCCGAACTTATTGACAACACCTGTCGTTCGGATGATAGTAAATTAATACAGTGGTCTCCACCTAAGAACCTGGTCGTCGGGAGACAAAAAAAGTGGGCTCTTAGGCGGACGAGTTCTTAGGCGGATTGAAAAGTTACGCAACCCGACTAACCATAGATTGTCTTCATTATTATGATTAGTTGATTGTTATCGTTACTTAAAGATTTATCTATGCGAATAAGCACAGCCTTCTTCCCTGTGTGTATGTTATAATTAGATATAGTAATTCCTGATCTTTTTAGCTTATAATTACACCAATACTGCCTAGCATTGAAATGCCATGTGAGTTTTCACATAATGGTATCATTGTTGAAAACATGATATTGCTATGCTACCCTGCGGATAATTGCACAAGTGACCCAAGTGTTTACAGACCAACCGAAGTAGCAGAACAGCTGACCAGCCAGGAGGCTAAACTTACTCCTCCTTATCCACAAAGCCTATCACAGGTGATGTCCCATCTGTTGTCAAACACAGAAATGGTTACATATTAGTCAACAACGTGGCCTGACTATGCAGTCATACATCAACCATCACTTCCATTCCTTTGTCTACTTGTTCTCTCCACTATTTTCCCCATTTTACTGCACATCTAGCACTGTGCGTTTCTCTCAAGTGGACAGTATGATGTGGAATTATACCCTAAGTACTCGGGTGTCTTGACCTGACACTGTGCTCTTAGGTGGATTTTTTTTGTTTGGGAGTGCCCAGAGCAGGTTCTTAGAGGGCAAATTATATAGGAAAGACAGTAGAGGCAAGTTCTTAGGCGGACCGGGCTCTTAGGCAGAGGGTTCTTAGGCGGAGATCATTGTATTGTAATGTTAATTTTTACCAGAAGCTGACACTTATTCGTGGCCAAATGGATAAGTGACCAGACTAACATTCTGATGAACCCAGGTTCAAACCTCAGTAATGCCTTTTTTTTTTTTTTGGTAATAAAGATTTAATGTTGTGTGTATTTGACATAGTTTTTGTGTTTATATATGTACAATTTAGAGGGATTAATTGAAGGAGATGCTTTTGCTAGATACATCTTGCGTACTTTATCCGCTGAGAGTGAAGGGTTCATCTCCAACTCCAACGTGTCCACATCTGTAGATCTGTATTATTTTCTTTTTTGTTCCTTGTAACGTGTGCGTGTTTGTGTCTTCTTGACAGAACGTTTGTGGTTTTTTTTCTTTTTTTTTTTTTGGGGGTTTAGTTGAATGTAGAAGGGAGTAATATGCATCTAGGTCTAGACCTCATTCAATGTTTCACATGTTAAAAAAAAAAAAAAAAGATCGTCAAGCTTGATGATAAAACTAGACCATCATTTACTGATTAGCACATTTTTAGCTAAAAGTGTTTAAAGCCGCACACACATGCCTCCCACCCCCTCCCAAAGGAACATGACGTGGAATAGAACTTCACCGCTACATGATAATGACACGGACTGAATAAGTCCGGTTAGACTACGAGATTATGCGGGCTTAAGTCCGGCTAGCCATGGCCTTATTTTTATTACTAAGATCATGTTAGAGATTGTCTGTTGACAAGGATATATTTACAGTGTGGATAGACGTAATCCCGTTAATCCTGTTTTGGATAGTTGTCTTGGGGACATTGAAGTTCAATTTCTTTTCTTTCACAGCATTGACAGCAGCAGCTTGTACTGCATCTTCAGAGTAAGACAATCGCTTTGATGGTGCCATGATGCTGAAAATAATAACAGAAGCATTAGATCCTTCTAGAAATTATTTTTCTTTTAATTTGATGAAAACTGAACCTCAAAATATTTGAATACCAGTAATTAGAAAAAAAAGTGCATAAATCCACACAAAAAATGTCCCATGTAAGCATTCAGAGGTAGAGAAACTGCTGGCCCATATTGGGTTCATCCCAGAAAACAGGGCTACTCCAAATGGGCCATCTTATAAATAGCCTCTATCTTGCACATAGCGGAAAATTCGTTACTTTTTCTGTTTTTAAGCGGGCACTAAAGTGCCATGGTTTTGTTGTTACTTAATTTAGACTTTGGCAGCATTTATGATTAATATGAGATAGTTGTTTCATGTACCACATTTGTTTAGAAACTGATAAAAATGGCAGTGTCCCATACTTATTTGCTTCAATTCAGAAACAGAATTTCTTCTCGGTTCACAACCAGCTTCTCAATATCGCTGCCAGAGCACATCAACACATACTTCGGATTGGCAAAGCAAAATAAGAAATCGGCCAAGAAAAGTAGCTAACCAAAATATAAGGCAATAAACCGGCCAGTGACCCATCGCTAGGGTTGGCCCATGAGGGGTCCCTTGACTCTAGATCAAGATCTAGATCTAAGATCTAGACTAGATCTACGTGTAGATTGAGATCTAGATAGATTCTATCTAGAATCCAAATATCGAGATCTAGATCTAGTCTTGCCGCCCTATAACAGTATAACTGAAAGTCAGAAAGAGATGGTATCAGATCTAGAGTAGGAGGAGGTCACAGTGGCTGTGTGGTTAGACATCTGTTACTTGGCAAAAAGCACACATCTTAGAGACCATGGGTCATGGGTTCAGATCTTGGTTCTGTCATCATGGGATGAGATTAGAAGATTCGAAGATTAGAACACTTGCATTTTTTCAGTGACTCAACAGGTCCCTGGCTTCCTTTCGATTGGGAAGCCCAACATCTACCCTTCTCGATTAGGGCAGATATATTTTAAAGAGATCCCATGTGTATGTTAGCATGTTAGAGAAACCTAGGAAGTTAGAAATTTATGAAGTGTAGGCGGAATGCTGCTTTCCAGAGAAAAATTTCCAAATTCGAAATTTCTACCCATAATAACTCTCTCCAAAAAACAAGCAGCCACTTAAGCTGAGATAATCCTGTTTTCTCAAAATCGAATGGCTTAAGAAAGAAACAAGATTTAGAGTTAATAGTTCCAGAGGTCTAGAAATGGTAGCAGGATCATGTCAAGTATTAGAGATAGGTATTATTTTATTAATAGGAAAAGTTAAGCACTACTTACAGAACCATCGAGATAATAACGGGCAGGAGGTTGAACAGCGTAAAGAGAACGTATCATACTTAAAGATCAAGGTCTCACTCTATTCACACAATCATGAAGGGACTTTGGGACGACATAAAAAAAAAAAAACTTGACTGAAGTCTATTCTGTTTTACATGGCATGCCCCAGTAGCAGTGCCTCAGTGTCATAAGACTAGATCAAGATCCTTTCACTTTCTTTGATTCAGCTCTTTATAGTACAATAAAAATGCATGATTCTATTGAAAAAAAAATGAAAGATAAAAAAAAAAAATATTCACACACATACTGTATTTTTGTTGAAAATGGGCATGTGTGCTAATTGTTTCAGGTTGAAACATTGATTCTCAATGACTACTGTCTGTCTGGCCATCAATGACCTCAATCAAATAATGAACATTTCTCAAAACATGTATACTATAAATTATTTTGAGTGGAGCTCTATGTGAAAAATGTGCAGGTTTCATATCAATTAACAATATCATAAAATTTATATCATTACCATCCAAAGTCCTTTCATAGTTGTATGAATAGGACAGGACCACAGCTCTTAACTAGTGCCCAGGTTTGTGCACTTGTAATTGAGAATCAAGGCCCTGTTCTATTCACACAACTGGGAAGGGACTTTGGGTAGTATCGATATAATATCCGTTTGTGTTGTATCGTTGATACAAAATTAATCTTTTCAGCCCTGAGGAGTATCCTTTTCGAGAGTCATATGAAACCAGCGGATGTAACATAGGATGGGACCACTGGCTGTATTGCACAAAATCTAACCTTTTCATATAGAAATCTTTGAGTGATGATACCACAAGATGTATCATTTTTAAGTTATCATTTGATTATCGGATGTAAACTTAAGACGGGATAGCAATTTTTAAGTACAATGTAGTGCCAAAAGTTATGCCATCAGTGACAAAAAAAAAAAAGACATGTTCGGTGTGGGCTAAGCATCTGAAAATTGCTGGTTTGTTTCAACTCTGCTTATTCTGATGACATGATTTTATATGTTTCACGCCACTAAACAGTTTTTAGATTTGGATGCAGGTTTGGAGATAAATTTTTTCTCACACATTCTTTGGTAGTTTGGCAGCATTATGAGAAATACTGTCAAATTGAATCAGATAATCAGACTTGCTCTGAAATTGGATGGATAGGAAACAGTGCCTCATAAAAAGCTTGAAAAGTTGCTTTGTCCCTGTTTTTGTCCTGTTGATTATATAGTGGGTTGTTACACAGAGATGCTGAATACCTATATCACATGACAACCCTCTGTGCCAAACAAATGGTACATTCACTACTGTCCCATGGGCACTGGCAGATTCAGAACAAGCCCATGTGCCCTCTATATATATACACATGCTTTTGAAGAAAAAGCGAAACCTTGTACTTACTCAGCATGCTACTTCAGTCTTTTCTCTTGTGCTGACACCTTATACTTGTCTGTTTGGCAAAATGTAGAGTTTAGCTATAGTGCTGATTTGAAATTGTACACCTCTCAAATCCACACTTTCAAAATTTCTGACAGTGTTAATTTTGTCAAGTATAAGTAATAAATATCTTATTTCTTAAACCAGAGATAGCTGTTTTGAAGCTTATATATTATTGATAATTGATATTGATATATTTATATCGGTCCTTTTTTAAAACACTGTATTTTCTCATTCATGCGTATTTATTTTTTTTTTATGTGTATCATTCGGCCAAAACATCCATCCAGAAATATTGTTTTCTCTGTTCATCTTCAGCATTACGTTCGGGACAGATAGGGATACAATGTGAGGCTGTAGTCAAGTCTCCAAGGCTGTTTGAAAAATATCCATTCCCAATCCTCATCAACTCTGCAATGTTAAAGATTGCAGATGTGTTTCGTGCTGGGTAAGTTGGAAAACAAACTGAAACTTGATTTGAAGAAAGACAATTGAAGAAGAGAAAAGTTATTTAGTTAAACAGTACTGTGCAGTTGACCTCTGATATTTTGACTAGAAAGTACATTCATTACCTTTTTGTGATTTGAATTGAGCATAGATATGAGTGGTAAATTTTGTAGATGATGTGATGTACTTTGTGACTTTGTGTATCTTGAGAGAAATTGTGATTTTGTTTATGTTGGCTCCTCATTTCACAGAAATAAGAAATCGTCTAATCTTGTTTAAATCCTCCCCAGCTTTTCCATATCCCCCATTCAAAGGCTCCTGTTCTATACCACTATATTCACATTTCATATAAAGAATGACTACAGTAAATTTCTTCTTTGAATAAACCTAAAAGATGAAATTTTTGTCACTTTTTAAACTGTTCAGCCATGTCTATCTAGTGCTTCTTTATTCTATGTCCACTATGTCCCAGGAATGTGTTTGATTACTTTGGATAAAGAACATATAAGCACCATGAGGATGTTATTTACATTAGATATAGAATAATTTAAGACTCTGATCACCAAGAGAATAGCCTCCATAATTGATTATATATCACAAAAAAGGTAGCTTTTAAGTCTCCCGTTTGTCATAGGAAAAATCTTTGAAAATCATAAAACTGGAGAATAGACAAGCACTGACATCACTAAATGCAGAAAAGGTGAATTTTGTATCCTTCTCTCAAGAAATTGGATCTGAAATGAAATACATGCTTTTTTAATGAATTTTTTTGTCGTTTTTGTTGTTTTGCATGGCAAAGCACCTGTAGCCTTTATGAAGTTGGCTGCGGTATCCTAAGCAATTTCATATTTGTGATTAAGAAGAGAGAACTATCATAATGAACTGCTGGTCAGTTCATCATTTCTCAATTCTTCACACTGTGCTGTTAAAATATTACAACTTGTCCTCTAGAAACAATTTTATTCGATTGTGCATTTTGCGAGTGGCACAGCAAAGTGAAAAACATCTGGACAAGATTTTCACCGTTGATGAGTTCACCAGAAGGATATTTGGAGTCATTCACAGTAATGATCCTGTTGCCAGAGCAATAACTTTGAGGTATGAGTGATCTGGAGTGTGAATGGACATTTAGCTCAAGACAGTTTTGTAAGGAAGGATGATTCAGGTGGAATGATCCATCACTAGAGAAATGAAACTATAATTCAGTTGTTTTTTTTAAAAGATTTTTTGTGTCATGATTGAGTAGATATTTTTTTTTTATTTGGCATAAGTATATAAGCAATCATCATAAATATGCTAACTTGATGACTTCCACATGTTTAATATCAGGTATTTTTAGATTATTGCTGTAACTAACAATCCTGAGAATTGCTGTTTCTTTCTAACAAAAAAATATGATATTAAGTATTTTTGTTATGAAAGTGTTTTAGTGTTGTTTTGTTGTGTAATTTTTAGCACAATCATGAACATAAATTAACCAAACAAAAAGCTCAAAGACAGGTCGATTCAAATGGGAAATTGTTTCACAGATTATCTGCCCCTCCCAAAAGAGGGATTCGTGCAAGTGAGATCATTTTGACCTGCCGAATTACTTCCCTTTTCCAGCCAAAGAGGTCTATAGCAAACATTGTAAAGAAGAAAAAATCCCTTTACACCTTGTCATTCGAAAGAGTGATCGCCAAAAAATTTGATAAAATTATAACAATAAGAAGAAAACATTCTCTTTACATCATAATTTTTCTGGATTTTTTCATGGGGTGTGTCTCAAGTAAAAAACGCAGAAGTGATTTTTTTTCCTCTTTACATTGTTTGTCCAGTCCTTCTTGTGTCTGGTAAAGGGAAGTAATGGGGCTAGTACAACGATCTCTCATTGCTTTAACTAAAGAAGGAAGCCCAGCTGATTGAGTACTTTGTTTTAGTTTATACTTCAATTTTATCATGATGTGACAGAACCCTGGGAAGTGTAGCCAGTATCATCTCAGAGAAGAAAAATGTTCATCACAGTATTATCCTGTGTTTAGACTCACACAATGCAGTGGAAGTGGAGGCAGCTATATTTGCTGCAGAGAGATTCTCTGCAAAATCAAAGTAAGCTAATCAAGTCTGTTTTGTGTTTCAAATTTCATGTAATTAATTTTTTTTTTTTTTACATTTTCATCTATATTAGACTTTGTTTTGTTTACTGCTGATGTCTAGTAGTGACAATCTAATGATAATTTTGTAATATATGAAAATAATTTGCTTATCAACTATCACCTTAAGTCAGACAAAGAAGACTTTAAAGATATGCACATATTTTATGTCCAATGTTGACATTAAAATTTGGCAGGATATAAGGGTAATGTGTCAGTGCCTGTCAACACAACTGTTTGATTGAGCTACTCAAATGGTTGTCACAATCTGCTATATATATCACAATTTATATACATTAAATTAATCTGTGAATGGTATACCATTTTAGAATGTTTGCTGCCAATGTATGCAGTAAGATTGGCATGATGATTGCTGGACTGGCTACACCCACCGAGATGAAGCTAAGGCTGATACCCATATTGCAGCATATGTACCATGATACAGAAACCACTGGCAAGGTAATTCAGGGATATCAAATTTTACATTTTAGTATGAGATAACCTCCACCAGGAGGTTGAAAGACATATATAGAATGTAACATTTTAGTAGGAAAATAACTTTTTGGCTCAATCAATTTCTTTGTTGGCCACTGATTTCATTTCGTTGTACAATCAACATACTTCAGTTTTCACCTACTACTGCAAGGATATGGCATTGAAAAGTAGAAGATGGACTCTTTCCAACCTTTGCAAGGTTAGCATCCCTTGCATAACTGTGTTGGTGCTGTAAACATTGAAAATTAAGTGTTGCCCTGGACTTTTGATGAACACTTTTAGAGTGATGACAGTATCATTGCTGATCCAGTGTTGTGACGATTATGGAAACAAATACACAGATTTGGATTGAGAGATGGAGACATTCAAATGTAGAACAATTTGCTCAGTAGAATGCTCTAATTTGACTTGCTATGCCCAACAGACATCATCAACAGACAAAGTTTCACAGATTTTGGAACTGGCATTAATGAAATAGAACAATGTTTCTGATTTTATTTTCAGTAGGCATTTATTTATCGATTCACAATTTCGATATCTACAATATGACAGCACCTCCAAGACTTATTTTCAAACCACAGATTCATTGTGGCTGAAATTCTAATGAATGTTATTTTTATACTAAGTAATATATATCAGAGACATCACTGCAATGTACAAATCTTCCAGATTTGTGATCTTCCCTCACTGTTGAAATGTGCCAACATATTCGAAATTGCTTTCTCAAGAAAATGATAATTTATGTCAAGAATTTTAAATGTCAAAACTGAAATGAACAATGTGCTAATGAAAATATTCAGTTGTTGAGATCAACGATGAGATATATTTGAAAGGTTCCATTTCTTCACAGGCTTTTGAGTTATGTCAGTCTGTGCTGACCAGTTATCCAGCAGTGAAATTTGTGACTTTGACCCTCAGCACAATGACTCATTTGACCATCAAATCCCTCCTCAATTTGCAAGACCACGTGTCTCGGCTCTTAATTTACCTGACATCAGACCCCAGGAAGAGTATCAAAGTTGTGTGCTTATACAATTTGCGTCTATTGGCAGTACGAGCAGCATACCTGTGGACTGCACAGAACATAGAGGTTTGTAGGAAAAATCAGCTTATTTCACCTGCAACATGCATTTTAAAGAAGACATTATTATATAAAATCAGATTTTAAGCCTACAATAACTGATGAAATAGTAAAGTCCCATTGGGGGTTATGATAGTGATTACAACTAAATCTCATGATTTTGGGTGATAGAACAGTTCATCACCTGCCATAGTTCAGTAATCAATTAAAGTAAAGATCACAGTTACGATTACTGTTGAGGACCTACATAATCTGTAAGGACTAGGTTCTCTTAATGAGACAACAAACTTTGTTATATTAGTTGCCCATTATTTTAGGATCTTTAAATTACACATTTCACATGTACATCTTTTACTTCTTAGACAGACATGTTTTCAGTTATCATTCCATCTGACTTTTATGTTATTTTTTCAGGACGTTGCATCTTTTGCCCTGCAGACGTCATCCCCTCGCTTGAAGATGAAAGCTGTGCATGTGCTCAATGCTGTGTGTGGCAATGTTGCAGTCACGCTCCTGTCTTTGTCTTCAGGTGCTGTTTGGCATTAACACTTGAATTTTGAATGCTTTGCATGTGTGAATTCGTTTTGATTCCATGCCTGTGATTGTCAGTATCAACTGAAAAGTTTAAAAATAGTTCATGATCCAAAGTCTGGCGTATAAATATTTCACTTTTAAATGTTGCTGTTTTTTTTTTTTAATTTTCTTTTTTTTTATTCTTTCATTTTCTCAGCTCATTGTCTGCATTCAAGACATTGTTTCAGAAAGAATGACCTCATTGCTGTGACAGTATATTATACAGTGGAACCTGTGAGAAGACAACTCGCTTAAAGTCAATTCTCGGTTAAAGTCAACCTGTTCCGCTGGTCCCGTTTTTTCCCTTTATATTTCATTAGTCTTGTTTCTGATAATGTCAACACCTTCAGAGATGTCCGCTTAAAGTCAGCTCCAAATGACCCATGCTGGCCGACTGACAGCCGTAAATTGTGAACTCAAAGGAAAAAAAAGTCAGACAAGGAGCGAGAGAGACGCCTTTTTATGACACATTGTAGCCTGTGGGCCTATTGCGAAGATGTTTGACTCTCTTCACCTGTCTCATGTTGACGGGGATGCATAAACACATCCATACAGCAGTTCTTTCTCGAGTGCACAGGTGTGAGCCTGTGGACACACACCCGGTCAATATGAATGACCACTGACTGCCTTGATACACACATGCCTCTCTGGGTGGCTTACAGTTCCACACTTAGCCACACTCTTCACTTGCCCCACATGGGAAAAATACACAAACGCCTACCCACAGTCGGTTCTCTTTGCCCAGTTTGTTGACACACATACACACATAAAGACAGTGTAGAAAGACATTGCGCCCGATTTCAGTCACCTGTTTAGATCACATTCATTTCTGTATTCTGGGCTCACCGTGGCTAGTCAACCTATTACTATTACACGTGTAATAACTTTTGTCCTCAACTCTGTGTTCAGAATATCTGAGAAAACGTATGTTATCAATCTGGATACAAAGTTCTAGTTTTTTGTTGTTTTTTTTTGTAGGAATAAGGGGCATAGACCTAACCCAATAAATACACAACACACATTTTGACCCTATGAGCCTATCAGAGATTGTGTCCCCTGAAAACGGATGTCAGTCTTGCTTAAAGTCAACACTTTTTTTCAGTCCCGAGAGGTTAACTTTAAGTGGATTCCACTGTATTTGTGAAATTGACATTGGCTACAATTCATCCACAGTTTTCATTATCCTTATATGTTACTCTTATATGGGTGTTTGAAATGAATAGGTTTTACCAAGAAAATAAACTGAATGTGTCTGGGGTTTATCTTTTATTGTTGTTGTTTTTAATAATGGAACAGAGTTTTTGAAACAAAAATGAGATGAAATAACAGGAAATTCGATCTTTATAAGTCAGTGTCGACCCAGGAATTGTTTTTCCTTCATTAACATCATATTATTTTATATCTTACAGATACGAAAGTGTTGGAAGTCTGCAGAGAATTTTGCTACCATCCTGACACAGAACTAGCCACACAAGCTGTTCAGCTGCTCACCCATTTGGCCAAATTTAAATGTAAGGATATCTTAATGATCTTTTTTCCTGTCTTTGAACAATATTTAAGAATAGAATCTATTTAATCTTTATGTCTATAAATTATTAGCACCTTGATTACTTGTGGTTGGAATGACTTTCAGTAGCACTTGTTGTTATTCTAGAAGAAAATCTGTCTGTTCTTGCTGATATATTTATTTGTGCAGATATACATGTATCTTTGTACTTCTCACTGACATTAACTTATGCAGATGTACATTTATTTATCTGTGTAAGTCTTGCTGACATTAATTTGTCTCATATCATTCATCTGTATAAGCCTGACTAATTCTCTTAGAGCATAAGGACACAATTTGGATTCATCTGTCAGGTATGCCAGCAGACCTGACCCCGGAGGCCATTGGAGCCATCCAAACCCACATGCTTTTGCTGGCCAGTGATGCTGAGACAGAAAATGTGGTCCACCTGAAGATGGTGCTACGCTGTGCTGTGGACATTTGTCAAAGTTCTAGAGATATGAGTGAAAAGATAGTACAGACTCTGACCAGTTTACTGGGCATGTCAGAAGGTAGTATGTTTCATTCAGAACGATCTTCAAAAAAATCAATATTTTCTGTAATTGTCCAGAATCAGAATATGCCTGATGATGGTCTCAGTAAACAAGAGAGCAGCTTTGATCCAGACATCCACCACTCTTAGAAACTAAGTATACCTGTGGCTTGTGACTCCAGATTATTGGACTTTTCTAGGTTACACTTCCAGTTTGAGAAAACATGACACACTGCTATGTTGCATCATGCCACATCAAGGTGGAGGTATGGCATGATTGTCCAAGCACTCTTTTCTAAGAAAAAAAAAAATTCATTTTGACTGTGGCTACTAAAGATTGAGCATGATGATAGATCAGGGGGATGAGGGTGCAGTGGCTCTGTGGTTTGGCATCTGCTTTAGGGTAAAATATCGGTGAAGTTGCAGGTTCTAGCCGGGCTAGACTCACAGGTCCTCTCATTGAGGGGTGGTAGGACGCAGGACCTGCATTTTTTCAGCGACCCAACGGTCCCTTGGCTTCCTCTAGGTAGGGAAGCCTGACGTCTAGCCTTCTCAGATAAGGGTGAATATATTTCGGAGGTCCTGTGAGTACTACACACATTAAAGAACCCTTAGCAGTTCAAATTCAATGAAAGAATAGGCTGCATGCTGCTGTCCGGGCAAAATTTCCAAATTTGAAATTTCTACCCACAAAAATTCTTACCAAAATTAGGCAGCTACTTATAGGCAGGATAATCCTAGTATCTCAGGATTGAAAGGCTTAAGAAAAAAAAAAGATCAGGGTGCAGGTCCTGAAAATGAGGTTTGGGGCTCAAAATATCAAAATTGGGTGTTTGCTGTTTTTAGACATTTTGGCGTCATCTGATATGAGAGAAATGCCGGCTGGGGCCATAAGCATCTTCTTTATGCTTCAAAACGGCACCAATATGACACTACAAGGAGACTGTATAGAAAAATTATGACATTCAATTTTTCATTTTTTTTCTGAAGCCTTTTTTTATTTCAGAACCAATTGACTTTTAATTTTGAATATATGTTCTTCATAGCATGTATTATAATAATATGCATCCGTTTTTTTTAATTTTATTCATGTTTTTTTAAGGAGAATTGGATATTTGGCAGAAATTTTAGAAATATAAATATATGTCTTGCCCCAGGGTGAATGAGTCGAAAGTCACGCTGAGCAAAAAAGAAAGAAATTTGGTACTTGAGTCGGAAAATAGTCGGAAACGAAAGCTCGAAATCACGCGGCACGACTTCCGACTCATAAGCTCTGGGCACAAGACGTATTTAAAAAATTTAAGACAAATATTGTATGGCATGTAACCAAAAAAAACAGATGCACATTACTTTTCACATAGAGCTGTTTTATGACTGTGCCAAAATCCAAACAATTTTGAATTGAAGCAGTATGTGGCTTTTGAATATAGCTAGTTTTCAAGACACAAAATCCAATATGGTGCATTGTCATGGCAACTGGATACAAACAAAATTTTTACTACACTTTTCCTCTAATTTGAGCATGCTGAACCTGACTTTGAGCTTAGAATGTCCTTTGTTCAGGCATTCAAAAATTAGTTTTTCTGTTCACATTTGTAATGCCCTCTCACTTTATTCATGTGCTGTTTTTTTTTCTATGTTCAGAAAAAATGAATCCTCACTTACTATGGTGCATATTTTTAGCCCATTGTGCTTCGTCATTTATGCTTATTTTGATATCTCTTTAGGAGGAACTGAATTTTATAGATATCTGTTTAAGAAAATTTATATCTGTAGATCTGTAGAAAATATTTTTTAACAGTAAACATATCTATACATATAGATATAGAGATATACATTTAAAAAGAGAGAAAGAGATAGATAGTAAAATCTATAAAAATATGAACAAGTGAATATATATTTTATCTTGGTATTTGTTTATATTCAAATAGACCAGAGACAGTTACACATTTGTGAATGCCTGGCAGCCATAGGTTCGGAGTGTCCGGGTGCATTAGAAGCTGTGTCACCACATATTTTAGCCAGTTTGACAACAACCATCAGTGATCCTTCCCGGGATATATCCCAAGTTCAGGTAAAACTGTGCCCTTTTAACCCTTTTATTGTCTTTTTTTAAGTGACTAAAAATGGTTTAAAATCTACAGACACTTAGAGTTGTTGCAGTGGCAATGTACCAGTATTTAAGTTAACAGTTGATTTTAGTACTGAAATGAAAGTGATAAGAAAAGTTTTGGAATTCTTTAAAAGGCTGTTTTAAGAGATATAATGTGTATTTAGAGATTATCCTTTCCATAAAAAAATGTTATGAGTCCTTGTATTGTATGTGTATTCAGAGTTATGAATTTTTCCATCATATTCTTGTGTATGTGCTTTGAATAAAGAATGTTTATGATCTTTATATCCATCTGCACTTTCCTCACGCTAGGTTCATATGTGTACATTATTGTTCCAAGCGGGCTGTCAGCGGCCTATGAGTGCCCCAATTCATGGTCAAGTGATGGCTTGTATCAGTCGTGCCAATCACTGGATCGCATACAAGGTGGTGCGACAGGCCATGCGATACTGTCAGTATCAAGTGGCATATGATATTCTGGACTCACTGAATCTCAAGGTACAGTCTGCAATTTTTGACTTTGGTGGTTTTTTATATCTTTTGCTTAGCTACTTTTCTCTCATTTAACTCTACTTATTATTCTTTGATTTTGCCCATCTCTCCATCTCTTTTTTTTTAATAATACCTCTCTTTGAACCATAGATTGGTTATTCTGTTTATTCTCTCCATGTCTCTCTCTTTTTTTTTTTTTTTTTTTTTGACATTATTCTTTTGTTTTTATTTTACGAAAAGCTTTCAAAACTGAAATTGAAGAGAATAGAGAATATAAACAAGAGATGTGTGAAGTGGCCTTTGGAGGATAGAAAGTTATTCATCAAAACAAATACCATTAAAAAGCTAAAGTGGAAAGAAATTTGCAAACAAATTGAATAAAGTCTATTCCTGTGTTGAGGAGTATTATTTGCTGTTAATATTGATGCCACTGAAGACAGGTTCCGATCTATGTCTTTCAACCATCTGCAGGCTGTTATCTCAAATTGAAGACAGCTTCGCTGCTTTACTATTTGTGTAGCAGTCTACAGTAAATGATTAAGATGTTTTGCCACTTTTTTTCTTCATTAAATGTGACAAGTCTGTGTGCCAGACAGAGTAAGACCAAGAATTCTTAAAGAATGTTCTTGCCAATTGACCAGTGTTTTTATTCACCTTTTCAATCTTTCCCTACTGGGGGGGGAAGG
Source organism: Peronia peronii (assembly GCA_039654565.1). NCBI lineage: Eukaryota > Metazoa > Mollusca > Gastropoda > Systellommatophora > Onchidiidae > Peronia > Peronia peronii. The sequence continues at coordinate 28,387 of JBCEWB010059687.1, forward strand.
GGGGGCATCCTGAAATATGGATTTTGCTAAAAAAATGCGATTTTGGGTTTTTGTTTTCTCTTAAAAGCCCTGCCTTTTCTGCATATAAAAATGGTATCAAAAAGTGGATCTGTCCATTCTAATGTGTTTGACCATTGGTCATTTAATGGTAGGCCTAGCCTATTGTCAACCAGGATTTGGCTCCATCTGGTTGCTACATGCATTCGAGATCATCACTGTATGATTATATATAGACAAAAAATGCATAAGACAATTGATTATGACCTCTTCTAGCAATATCATGAACCCCAGTGCCAGGGGTGGACACTGGATGACCACTATGAGGCGAAAAAACTGCTGATCATGCAGATTATCAGTGTAAGCGTTCTAAAATGAATTTCCACGTCCTATAAAGAGTGAAATTTTCCTTTCTTTCTGCTACTACAGTGCTCAGTTCTGGACTATATGCCATAGTAAATGTCAAAACACTCTTGGTTTGGACAAAAAAAGATAAAGGGGCACATATAAGCCCTCAAGAACCGGGCATTTAATCTATGAGAGCCCTTATAATGATGGCGGGTAGGAGCAAAATTCGAGAAAATATGCGCCCAGAAAGCCGAAAAACAGCAACAAAGACACAGAACTCATGAAGAGAGGACTAGTATGTAAAAAAGTGCTGTTCCGAGGCTGAAAGCCGAACAAAAAATTCACCATGTCCATTTTTCGCTGAAAAAAAAACTTAAAACGCGTTTTTCTCAAAACCCAGTTTTTTTACAGTATTTTGCTATCTACTTTTTTGTTTCGAAACCGATTCTGACCAAATTTGGTATACATCATTTTCATAATGAGACCAAAAAACGTACACACGTGCAGCCCATTCGGTTGGTAAGTTTTCGAGAAAAATGGATTTTTAGTATGAAAAAACAGTGAAATTTGATTTTTTGTTACATGGCATTTTCAAAAATTTCTAGAAAATATTCCATGGCTTAGGAAGGGCTGAAAATATGTAACTTTTTAGATATTATGTCCAACAATATGTTCACCAAGTTTCGTTAAGTTTTGTTAAAATTTGGCGGACTAGATAGATTTTGAAGTTAGCTATTTTAGAGATGCCAAAATCCAAAATGGCATTGCTATGGCAACCATTTGAAAAAATCGATTTTTTTTCACTGTTTTTCCTCTAATTTGAACATGCCGAATTCGATGGAAAAGATTAAAATAGTCTGTCTTTAATAATAAAAAAAATTATCTCCAGGACACCCCCCACTTAACTCATTCCATCTCATCCCTATAGAAAACAACAGAAATAATCAAAGCTTCACAATTCGGGAAGAATATGTACCCACTTTATAATCAATTGAAATATTCCAAAAGAACTTACTCATCAAAACAAATACCATTAAAAAGCTAAAGTGGAAAGAAATTTGCAAACAAATTGAATAAAGTCTATTCCTGTATTGAGGAGTATGATTTGCTGTTAATATTGATGCCACTGAAGACAGGTTTCAGTCTGTTATGTCTTTCAACCACCTGCAGGCTGTTATCTCGAATCAAAGACAGCTTCGCTGCTTTACTATTTGTGTAGCAACCTACGGTATATGATTAAGATGTTTTGCCACTTTTTTTCTTCATTCAATGTACCAAGTCTGTGTGCCAGACAGAGTAAGACCAAGAATTGTTGGGGGGGGGGGTTCCTGAAGATGATTTTTTTTTTTTTTTAATTGTTAAAGATAGGCTATTTTGACCTTGTCCATCGCATCCGGCATGTTCAAGTGAGAGGAAGACAGTGAAAAAAAATCGACTTCTTCAAATAGTTGCCATGGCAACGTCGCCATCTTGGATTTTGACATCTCTAAAATGAGCGACTTCAAAATCTATCTAGTCCGTCAAATTTTAACAAAACTGGATAAAATTTTGTGAACATCTTATTTGACATAATATCTAAAAAGTTACATATTTTCAGCCCTTTGTATGCAATAGAAAATTTTCTAGAAATTTTTGAAAATGCCATGT
>JBCEWB010059699.1:0-13744 GCA_039654565.1 Peronia peronii
AATATATTCGCCCTTATCCGAGAAGGCTAGACGTTGGGCTTCCCTACCCACTGGAAGCCAGGGGACCGTTGAGTCATGCGGGTTTTCGATCTTCGTGTCCTTCCATCCCCCGATGCAGGACCCCGCGAGTCGATCTCAGCCTGTTTTTTCCGTGAGCAGACGCCAAACCACAGAGCCACTGCGTCCCCATCTACTCGCATGAGTGACTCAAGTGTTTCATTAGCCAGCAGGAGGCTGAACTTATTCCTCCTTATACACAGAGCCAATCATGGGTGCTGTCCCATGTGTTGCCAAACAAAGAAATGGTTACAGGCTACTCAACATGTGGCCTGCTGTACAGTCATACATAATCTTTCCCTCATGGGGGGGGGGGCATCCTGAAATGAGGATTTTGCTCAAAAAATGTGATTTTGGGTTTTTGTTTTCTCTTAAAAACCCTGCCTTTTCTGCATATAAAGATGGTATCAAAAAGTGGATATGTCCATTCTAACATGCTTGACCGATGGTCAGTCAACGGTAGGCCTAGCCTACTGTACACCAGGATTTGGCTCCATCTGGCTGCTACGTGCAGTCATAGATCATCGCTAATGATTATTTATAGGCAAAAAGTGCATAAGACACTTCATTGTGACCTCTTCTAGCAATATCATGAACTCTAGTGCCAGGGATGGACATTGGATGACCACTACGAGGCAAAAAAAAAACTGCTGATCATGCAGATTATCAATGTTAGCATTCTAAAATGAATTTCCACATCCTATAAATAGTGAAATTTTTCTTTCTTTCTGGTGTGTCAAAGCTCAGTTGTGGACTATATGCCATAGTCAAGGTCAAGACACTCTTGGTTTGGACAAAAAAAAGATATGGGAGGCACATGTAGGCCCTCAAGAACCCGGTATTTACTGTAGGGGAGCCTTTATAATGATGGGAGGCAGGGAGCAAAATTCGAGAAAAGATACGCCCAGAAAGTCAAAAAACGGCAACAAGAGACACAGGAGTCATGGAGAGAGGGCTAGTATGTAAAAAAAAGTGCTGTTCCGAGGCTGAAAGCCAAACAAAAAATTCTCCATGTCCATTTTTCGCTGAAAAAAAAACTTCAAACACGTTTTTCTCAAAACCTGATTTTGACAGTATGTTGCGATCTACTTTTTTGTTTCAAAACCGATTTTAACTAAATTTAGTTTACATCATTTTCATAGCAAGACCAAAAACATACGTATGCGCGGCTCATTCGATGGTAAGTTTTAGATAAAAATGGGTTTTTAGTATGAAAAATCGGCGAAATTTGATTTTTTGTTAGATGGCATTTTCAAAATTTCTAGAATATTTTCTATTGCACAGGGAGGGCTGAAAATATGTAACTTTTTAGATATTGTGTCAAACAATATGTTCACCAAGTTTTATCAATTTCCGTTGAAATTTGATGGAGGAGATAGATTTTAAAATCAGTCAATTTAGAGATGCCAAAATCCAATATGGTGGCGTCGCCATGGCAACCGTATGAAAAGGTCGATTTTTTTTTCACTGTTTTCGTCTAATTTGAACATGCTGAATTCGATGGAAAAGGTTAAAATAGTTTATCTTTAATAATAAAAAAAATCACCTCCCCCTTAATTTTTTGTTTGGGAACGGGTTCTTAAAAAAGGTAAATTATAGAGAAAAAATTCCATTTTGTAGCAGAAACAGGTTCTTGGGCAGGCCAGGCTCTCAGGTGGTGGGTTCTTAGGTGGAGGCGACTGTATCTCAAATGTGTTAACAGTTACTAGTGCCATTGTTCTAGTGTTGAGCAAGGACAAAAATAATGCTGATGATGATAATGATGTAAAAGATAAGATAGATAATACAAATAAATAATCCAGTGGTCTCCGCCTAAGAACCTGGTCACCTGGAGACAAAAAAAGCGGGCTCTTAGGCGGACAGGTTCTTGGGCGGATTGAAAAGTTACGCAACCCGTCTGATCACAGATTGTCTTCACTACTATGATTAGTTGATCACTGCTGTTCGCTAAAGATTTATCTATGCGAGTAAGTACAGTCTGCTTCCCTGCGTGTGTTTTAATTAGCTCTAATAATTCCTGATTTTTCTTAGTGTAAATTACCTCAATACTGTCCAGCATTTAAATGTCGAGTGAGTTTTTACACAATGGTATCATTGTTGAAAACAGATAATCGCACGAATGACTCAAGTGTTTACAGACTGACTGAAGTAGCAAACAACTGACCAGTCAGAAGGTTAAACTTACTTATGCACAGAGCCAATCACAGGTGCTGTCCCACGTGTTGTCAAACAAAGAAATGCTTACTGGTTAGCCCACAATGCGGCCTGATTATGCAGTCATACATCAACCATCACTCCCATTCCTTTGTTTCTCTGTTCTCTCCAATCACTCCCGTTCCCATTTTACTGCACATCTAGCATGTGCATTTCTCTCTAGTGGACAATAAGATGTGAAATTACACCAAAGTACTCACGTCTTGGCCCAACACAGGACTCTCAGGCCAATTTTTTATTTGGAAGCGGGTCCTCAGAGGGGTAAATTATAGAGAAAAAATTCCGTTTCGCAACAGAAGCGGGCTCTTACATAGACCGGGCTCCTAGGTGGAGGGTTCTTAGGCGGAGACCACTGTTTAAGTAATGCACAGACAAAAAAAGGCACTTTACCAGTTAGAAAGATTCATATATCCTACAGAATTAGTGAACATTTCATCTGCCACAAATCTGACCAATTTCTCTTGGTTACCTAGATACTGGACTTATAGAATGACCATCTGCAAACACTTGACCAGTATCATTTATACCAATCATGAAACAGTCATGAAAAGATTCTACTAACTTGAGAACAAATGAAAAAGACCATCTTTTCATCATTTATGGGAATCTTATAACTCACCCTCTTGTCAATGAAGGTATACTTGAGATCATTGGTGAAAATTTGAGATTCTGACTCTTTTTATTGAAATGACAACAGACAGCACACACACACATGAGGCTTTTACTCACACATGATGAGTGCTATAAATAGTAACAAGCAAAGACTGATCTGTGAGTGAGTCCTTTTGACCCATATTAGAAAACATCTCTCTCAGGGAGGTGATGCGATTAACGATTCTGGTTAATACAAGAAATTCCCTTGTACAATATAAGCAAACAGGATGGAAATGTCGTCTGCTATCATTTTTCTTATTCAATGATTACCAATCCGAGATGCTAGTGCTCCACCATGGAGACTGGGCCAGCACTTTCTTATACTGACAGCTATGAAAATGAAAGTTCAACTATGTAAAGTGATATTGGGGCGTCTAGGAAGCTTTAGACTTACCTGAAGTCCAATGAGGGCTCGTGACATGACCTCATGAATACTTTGTAATCTGTCACAGTACAACATGTCTCAGAATCAGTTTTTACACCAATCTGTCGCTGAAGTTTCATTCATAAAACCAAATAATGGTTTAAGTCTAACTCTCTCCATTTTGGTGGATTTCAGACTGTTGTTTTCGTTGGCATCCTTTCTCAAAAAATCTGCGGTGCTGAAATTTCAGCTGTTCTCAATACAATCTCTTTAAATCAGTCTGCTGGACAATTCACTCCTTGAACTGAGAAAGGCCTTGCCAAATAGTCTGTCTGTAATCAAGCTGCTCATAGCCATCCCACAGTTTACCAAAGCATAAATGGAGGGAACTGCCAGAGATCATGATGAGAGACGAATGAATAAAATGCTCTTATTATTCTTCTACTTCTACTTTCTTCCTATCCAACAATTACATCACAAGGTGGCTGGGGTTCTGTACAAAAGGTGCTATGTCTCTGAGTTTCTCTGCTGTCTTGTGGAGCTTTAACTTGCATTGCGGTGATCAGGACCAGCTGTCCTCCCCATGTTGCTCATACAGGGGGACATGTCTGCATTCTCCGGAGATCTTCCACACAGGCATGTTCTGGTATTTCAGAACAAATATTTAGCGGAGATGCTGCTGAAATTTAATATGGTCCTATTTTCTAGAAAAAAGACCATCCTTTATTTCTTCGTGGATCACATATTCTATTCAAGTGCTGACGACATTTTTTTGTTTTCTTTCTCCATTGATATTCCCATTTATGCTATCTTGACAAACACATATAAATACAAGTCAAAAATTCCAGTGCAGATGACATGTAAACTCTCTCTATGGGTATCTTTGACATGCAGTCTATAAAAATAATATCAAACAGTACCAACTCCAAGCCATGCATTAATCCTGCAAACCATAATAACATTATCTATACAAAATCTTTGATACAAAATTTTTAATTTGAGATATACATCAGCAAACGGCAGGAAAACCCTGGCCATGTCAGGAGTAAATTTTCAGCTCAAAACGATGATCAAATCGGAGAGGCAGAGAACTTGACAGCGCTGATACTTCCCAGTACAGGCTGCGGGAAAGGAAGAGACGATACAGCAAAACACCCGCTATGGATTGGCAGATCAGGACACCCATAGTAATGAGCTGGAAAGAGACAAGTTTTGACCACTTCAGTTGGGACTATATTGTCAGTGTTGCAAGAACATCTTACTCCGTTCATTACTGAACTAACCCAAGTCCATCTTATCCACCTTCGCTTGAAAATTTCCTACATATTCCAAGTGTCTCGCACGCAGTCAAAATGAGACTGATTGATTTTTCACCATATGGGGTTTTTGGTATCACGCGAAAGCTTATTTCATACACTTTCAGGTGGTGAAAAAAAGTTTTGAGCTAGCTTTATTCTAGCCAGAGATATTGCAGTTTAAAGAGACAAAAGGGGAACCCTCAGCAATGATCGAATTACTGAGAAAATTGAGTTTAAATGAACGGTCGAACGCATAAATCTACATACCTACCTCACAGAAAACTTGATTTTAATGAAGTCATATTTATAAATCGAGGGTAAGGCCGATAATGTCTTGTTTATATATGAATGCACTTTCGATTTCTGCAAAAAAAAAATTTTCGATATCTGATCCCCCTCATCACATTCAAAGTCCGATTTCTCGGTTCTGGCTCAGCGACTTACGTCTCATTTCGACTGGCGGAGAGACAAGTGCCAATGGTCCAAGACTATAGTCTTAGGTTTTTACTTTTTTTTTGCACACAGTAAAGGCAAATTTTGACTTCCCCTTTTTTTTTTTTTCTTTTTGCTTTCTTGTTTAAAATGCTCAAACAGAATTTTACAAGTTTTCTTGCAACACTGACACTAATGATTTTTCATCACTTTATTTCTCTATAGAGAACAAATAGAACATGCCTTACACAGGTCATGAACTAGTGATTCTAGCTCAAACTTAAAGCAATGAACTGACCATAATTTTCCAAACTAAAACTCTCAAACATAAATCATAGCACACAATGTATTATACAAAATGTGACAAAAAATTATTTAAAAAATTGATTATATTTCTAAAGCACATTAAATATGCTAATGCTAACTATGCTTTCAGTCTCATAATGCACAGAGCACACAAAAATTAATTCTGTAGTATGTTACAGACTTTAACCCCTTCAATGCTCTCTTGACGTACTGTATATGTCACCATATTTATGGTGATACATGCAGTAGTCAAAGCGAATCTGACCCCAGTTATATTATGACGTCGGTTGCACGCCAACAGAGCAGTGAAGGGGTTTTAAACTCAACCGAAATAAAATTGTGTTATAGTCCACTGGTGATTCTGCCCATTTCGTGAAATTTTCTTAGCACTGGGAGGAAATATGCATAGCTGTGAAGGGGTTCACAGATCTAGAGTAAATACTGATATATCAAACTGTATTACCTTGCCATGGGCTACCCAAACAATTCAACATAAAAATTCTAAAATAGTGATAATATGAATCAGGCTCACCTTATATTGCAGATACTCAGAAAATATCCAAGTGGAAGAGACAATGACTGGATAGCATAGAAACCACATCATACAGAGCTGTCAAAGATAGAAGTTATAAGTGAGGCATAGGAGTTGCAGAAACTTGTGCGAAGGGAGAACAACTTGAAAATGTAGGATACACCAAGAAAAAATTGATTAATTCCCTTTTATGTAGCCTCGCTCAAAGAGAACTGCATCAGGTAAGGAAATGATTGTGGAAAAATAAAAAATACTAAACCCATAATTTTACACAACTCTAGCCCCTACATCTTTTGTACTGCTCCAGAAGAATGAATCAAACGAAACTGGACATTGTTTATTAATCTTTTCAGTGCTAACCTTTTTGGTACTGCTACCACCATAGCAGCTGAAGCAGTCTATATTCAGATTTTGATGTGTGATCGAAAGTAGTTAGATTGGCTATTGTCTCTTGCTCATTACTGCATACCTAGATGTCACCATGTTCTTTACACCCCTATTAACAGAAGTGGACTTTGACAAATTCTGAATACTAAATATTTGGGTTCACCCAAGACAGACTGTAAGAGTCAGGAAGTGATCTCTGAAATTATGGGTCATAAATCTTCCTTTATAAAGCTTGACATGGGTTAGGTGAATGGTATCTGTACAGTGTGAACTAACAAAATATTGCAGAGCAACTGACAAAATATTTCAGGACTTTCTTTGGCAACAGTAACTCTTTTCTTCTCTTTCATCTCCCCTTATACAGGTGGGTGTTGCAGTGAGATACAGTCCACGGCAGTTCCAAACCTCTACAAAGTGGAGCACTTAGTTACTGACCCGGGACGGCAATAAATTACACGGCCGACAGGTGACCGGGCCCTTGGGAATTCCCGTTGCATGCACAACTTGGAATTGCTTTGATTTTGATGCACTTTGATGTCAGATTAATAGCCACTCTCTCACAGGAACTGGTGCAAGTTTGCTATCAAATGACAGCTCAATATCCCGCCAATAATACTTCATTGTTTCCCGCTGTTTTTGCGTGTTTTCTCACAGAGGCTTGTTGAAATGTGTGTGCATTTCTAACTTTTTTGGGGTGAAAAAAATAATTTAAAAATTCATAAACACTTAATTTAACCATAAAAAGTTTTCTCTCACATCTAATATTGTTCATGATTCAAGTAAGTCTTAGTGTGTGGAATTTTTTTTCTCATTACATCACATTTGTGTCAATTACAGACAGATATCCTGAGCGCCTGTACAATTGTTGTGCATTTTTTTAAGGTTGTAAATCTGGCTTTGAGGTGTTATCTTCTAATTATATGAAAAACCTGAGCGATAATTAAACGTTCTCTATTCCTGATTAAGAACAGATCAGTTGAAGACAGTATATGACACTCAAATATGGAGCAATGCATCAGAGAACCTGTGACAGACCTGGAAATCGCTCAAGTGGTTCTACCCTGTCTATACATTCTTCTTGGCATCATAGTCAGACATCACAATGTTCTAGAGGAAACCATACATCAGCTAGACACAGATTTAGCACATGCTCTAGCAAAAATCAATTATCTTTCGGTGAATCAGTGAATTCGACAAATTCGTTCACAGCCTGAAACACAGGTATAAATTAGAAGGCATTAGAAGACAAGGCAATTTTTTTTTTTTACTGAGCGATGTTTACATTTTTCACAAACTGAAGTCAATAAAGGTAGATTTTAGTCACAGACAGAGAAACTTCAAGATGAAATAAGACAGTAGTAACATCACTCTACTGGCACAGAGGGAAGGTCTGATCACTTCTGGTTTGGAAACCATTTTGGGAATGCATGGTATTGTGATCCACGCATATCACAGCCTCTCAATTACAGGCAATCATTACCACAAATACATGCAAGCAAACATTTACACCGGCTCTCAAAATACGTTATTCAACACACAGTTGAGGTCAGATAAGACGAGTCAGTAGAAAACCAGGCACAAGTGATCAGGCAAAAGTTATTCTAACATTTATACATTAATTTCACACATTCGCAAAACAGATCTTACTGAATACAATACAGTTAGTATGGCAATCAAAACTGCATGATACTATACAGAAAACTATTTCCACATAAAATAACACCCAAATCCACATGGTTGAGTGCCACTGCTTTCCATTCATCAAAAACTGGGGTTTCCGACTTGGTTTACTAGGGGGAAAAGGGAGGGAACAGATCCATGCTTCCTTCACCAAAATTGAAAGAGAACAATAGGCAGTAGTAAAAAGGCTAAACAACTAAAGGCTACTCTAGAAACACATCGACTTCGAGCTTCAGTTATTTTAAGTGTTATTATTACAACTATTATTATTAATATGCATGTGTATTCAAAGGTTGTTATATTGTCATTGTATATGACAACAAGTTATGTAAATATTAGTATACAGATACATAGTCAATGTGTCAAATATGATTAAAGCTCTGTTAGCTGAATTCTTTACAGAAAGCGAGTGGCATCATAAATCAATGATAACTCTGGCAAATCTGGTGTAATATGCATAAATCTTAGTGAGTTGGAAAATTTAACACGAGAGGTGTCCGTTCTTTAAAAAAAAATCGACTTTCACGGTTACACTTTTTTAATATATGTGTTTATAAACTCATTATCATTTCATGACTTTATCTCTGAATTACGAATGTATGTATGCTAACTTCCCAATTAAAACTGTATGCACTTAATCTCTGTGACTTTTGAAATCATTTAAAATATCATGATTATATTGTGACTGTTAGAAGAAATGACCACATTCCTAACATGTATGTAATTTGACTTCAAGCGCTCACTCACTGAGCACAGCACGAGCACAGGTAACGTGTCCGGCTCATAGCCTGAGGGCTGATCTCTCGGCCTGGGTCAAACTGGCCATTGTCTAAGTGCACCGCTTGGAACTGCCGTGGGTCGTCTGTCGGCGGCAAGGCGAGTAGACTGGTGGTTTCTGAGGGTGTCTGCCACACAGTCACTCCAGTGTTATCTGGGCCAATAATTATGTTAAATAAAGCCAAGAATCCCACTCATGGGGCTAATAAGCATAACTAATCAAGAAGGTATTTGTCTCTCTTGCCAAAACTGCAGTTCAACAAGTTTCGTTAGTGACCACAATAGTTTCATTAGTGACTGCCATCTTCAATTTATAGGATTTTGTTCACATACTTACTTTAGTGAAAGAACTATAGAACTGCCGCTTCAAGCTGCTTCTCTCTGATGAGATGAGCTCTTTCAGTTTAAAGGCAAACATGGCTGCCAGTAAGATTCTGAGCACACCCAATGATATTCCAGCATAGCTGCGCTGTGCGTGGTACATACGCTGATTCTGGTCTTGACTTTGTTCCCACATAAACAACAGGCCCTGGGCAAAGTGATAAGATAAGGGAAGATAAGGTGGGATAGAACAGAATACAATAGAAAAGGATAGGATAGAACAGGATAGGCTGGGAGGGTAGGACAGGATAGGCTAGAGCAGGATAGGACAGACTATGCTGGAAGGAATAGGACAGGACAGGACAGGACAGATCTTATTTCTCACTAAGAAAGAGTTTTTATCACCACTGATGGAACAGGGACATGATTTTAAATACACACCACACTGTTATGCTTATGGGCAATCACATTCACATTATTTAGTACAAAATATGAGAGGCAACAATCAGAATACACAATTCAATCTCAGGAAACACTACAGCTTGACAGGCTTATCGGATGGTTGAAATGAATATATAACATACGGGCAACACCTCTTCTTAACCTACCGCTAGATATTATTCTGCCCTCTTCTTTTCTTCTTCTCTTTTCTTTTTTTTCAACCCATTTTTGCTTCTCTTCTCCTGATCCCCATAATACAGTTTTAGCAATGTCATGGGGTCCTGTCTTATGATCATAATAGCTTCTTTTCTTGGCCACTGTGAGACCATTTGAAGAAATAAAATATTTATATTCTCTACTATCTCTTTCTCATTTGCACAGCCAAGGAATGAGCTTATAATTGTAAGGAATGGAGAAGACCTATGCACAATTCATGATGAGGTGCCCCAATGACTCCAGACAAAGGCTGCAGGATAGGATCTGGACCTCTGCGCACACTATTTTAGGCTGTTCCTCGGTGTTGTTTGCTCATCTTTTTCTTCTTTTTTTTGCCCACTCCTGTTTCACTTCTCTTCTGTTGCTCCTTGTAGGAAATTTTAGCACAAAGGCCACTGAATAGATTTGTTCCGACCAAGCGAAAGGTTGGAAACACTCGTGTCTATTTTTAGCAGGGGGTACAACCACTCCAAACTATTCACAAATTTGCCTCACTTTTCGGTTTGACCCTGTTATGGTGGGGAGGAAATGTATGACTAAAATTCTTGAGATGTCCTCCAAATAACAGTAGTAGTGAGTCGTGTTAATGATTGAGTGACGTAGGAAAAAGTATGACGTACTTCCGGCGTCACGTTTTTCCCAAAGTTTTGCGTTCAGCTTGTGTTGTGGGATTTCATGGTGGAGCATAACACACATAAGTGAGTGTTCTATTTTTAGTAGGGGGTACAAACATTCCGCCAGGGATTTCCAGGATTTGTGCTTAGTCAAATATGAACTATTGTGATATAAGGTCATACTACCTCAGTTTCTTTTTTTTTTTGATGACCATCACAAGAATATCTACGTCTTCACTTATCTCCTTTCACCTTCTCTTACCTGCACAATACCCAGGAAGTAAACAACCCTGGCTGCTGGCTTCTGACTGATGGTTCTTAGATGTGAGTAGCGACAGACTGAGTGGGCAGAGGCCAGGGACCAGCCCAGGGATAGGCTCAGCAACATAAACAGCATCGTGAACTGGGACAGCATGTCCAGGACTGGTAGAGGTCATAAAGAGAACCATATGAGATACGACACGATGAAATCAGGCGCTCGTCAAACTGAGCTGACCAGAGAAATCACGTGTTTTTCAACAGTGAACGAATTTGTTTTTTCTTCACCAAACTGTTCTATATCAATCTAAAAATGTATTTCAGAGTTCAGTTTACTGAAATAGATTGAGTAAAAGCCCCAAAATTGTAATTTAGTGGCACGTTCAAACAAGTATTAATAAGGATTTACAAAAATGATCAGCCATTTTCTCAATAAATTCAGCTGCAGCAACAGGTCACCCTCATCATCTTCAATTACTAAAATCTCAACTTCTACATAAGGTAGAGCAATCATTTGTTCACACACAGACAGGGAAATGAATAAGCTTCACAGTGGTACCAATAACTCCATATGCTCAAATTTTGACGAGAGCCTGATTTCATCTCATATGATTAACAATGATTGTTTATAAACTTGTCATCAGTACTGCAAGAAAAAGGCTTGACTCCACATTTCTATATATAGAAATTTTTGTATACTCATGTCATTCATTTCCATCTCTGCTTGAAAACTATTGTACTAATCCTCTATATCAACGACACAGGATTATAGTACTATTGTCAGGTTTTGACTTCTTCTGCACATAGATTTTTCACAGACAAAATTTGAACAAATTTATCCCGCCCATCTAGTTTAAAATGTTCAAACAGAGTTACAGATTTTTCTTGCAACATTGACAAAATTATTATGCTTTTTAGAAACTCAGTAAATGATGAAAATGTTCAACTTCTGTTTAAATGCATATCATTAAACGTTGGTGTCTGCTAAGCATTGTAAGATTTATTTAGGTCCATCAAAATATTTGCTGATTTTATATGAAGTTTTGAGATGCCAAGAATTTACTTTTGAAAATTCAAAAGAGCATTCAAAGATTCAAAGATTACTGATTATCTCTTGAAATAATGAGCTAACAAATTTTGCAAGCTGAAAGCAAAATGAATAAGAGCTTCCTGGAAAAGTTCTGGTTTGTAAATTCTAAAGCAGCTTTTGTAACTGTATGCGGGACCCATTATGTTTTGTAGCGAGTTCAGTATTTGTTTTCTACTGTTTTAATATGACCAAAACAAAACAAAAAAAAAATAAAGATTCACAGAAAGCTCGGTACTTGTTCTAAATGAAATATACATTGATATGACAGAAAAAAAAAAAATCTTTGTGAGAAAAAAAAAAAATCTGTAATCTTAACTCCTCTTTATGATATTTATTTGTAAAGGTCACTTTAAAAGAAATCTACAATGCTTTCTTTACATAAGGAATTGTGCATTTCAATGGGTTTTTGACTGATGGAGAAAATTTTATTTCAATATTCACAGCAAAATTTATTAATATTTATACATGAGAAACTTCTACTTACACTCTGAAAGTAACTCTAGGAAAGGTGAGCCTACACCATCTCTTGAATATCTGAGGATACAAATTTGGAGTGACACAAAATTAAAAGATAAATTACACACTCTACCTTTGAATCTTATCTCTGTCATTCGTCTATAAAATCACAAACTAAACTACAAACTTCTACAAAATCAAAACTAAACTAAAGATATTCTTGACTCATTCACTGCTGAACAAAATTTTCTTGTCTCCCCTGCTGTGCTGACCATTTTTTGGTAAATATAGGAATTTAGTAGGTTTGGGAGAAAAATCATATGAAATACATCGTTTGACCTATTGTTAAAATTTTTTCTGCTTATTACTTGTAAATGAACATTGTAACCTGCTATTATATATTTTTGTGTGCCGTGCAATGTTATGTTTAGGTTTTCTTAGGTGAAAAATAAAAAAAAAAAAAAAAAAGAAGAAAAAATTACCTAACAGTCTAGATCTAAATCTTGGCCCATTTCACTGTCACTAGATCTAGAATCTAGTCTGTCACTCAAACAAATCAATATCCTCTTCATTATCAGAATCAAGCATAAACTGCACTATGTCAGTGTATCAGAATCGTTTCGATAGGCTGATGATTCCCAACAACAACAACAAAAAATAAATAATAAACAGCTGTCCTCATACTTCAAAAACACTTTACAAACTGCACTCACAATTCCCGCAAATACACTCAAAGTAGGCCACAAAGACTGAAAAACATTTCTAGAGTGATTTCCCCTCAAACCGTGCGATATTTATAAGAAATAAAGCCAGCTTTTATTTCCTAACCACCGCTTGGGTATTTTGCGAGAATTCTTGTCGGTAGCATATACACGGAAACTGGCAAATGCTGCTATTACAACTTAAGTATAGAAATTGGCTCTTAATCTCAGTACACCTCAGTTAGGCTTTTAGCATATGCATACAAAATTATATGATTATAAACAAGACCAGATTTATTCTCAATACACTGAATTTTTTCCCCATTTTTCAACAGTTTTCCTCATTAGCTTTTTTTTTTTTTTTTTTTGTAATAAAAACCTTAACACAATCACATCTCTAGCACAACAAAAAAAGCTGCACATGTTAAGTATTAAATTAGTAAGAACTGACTAGGGAACAATTTCACCAGGTCACAACCCAATAACAAAGAAATTTGGTGCTGAAATAACACAATGTAATATCCTTGGTTTCTAATACAGTAGAGTATGGAAAACTCAAATTTCTCGTGACTGGAAAAATGTGTCTGAAATTTCTGTAATGCGAGATTTCTGTGACAGCCTTTTTTAAAAAAGGAAGAGAAGGACTGCAAAACAGAACTCCCTCAACAGAAGGGAGTCCGAGTGAAACTTTGGTAGTGCGGGCATGGCCCAGCTACGAATTCAAAACACATTCAAAAAAAAAGGGAGACTGAAGGATGGTCTCCCACTCCCACTCCACGTCCTTCGCGACCGTTTACAAGGCGGTAGCGAGTCACGAATTGGTTGTGTGCAGCGAGAGGGTTCATAGGTGATCCCCCCTCTCGCAAGCTTCTGCCACAACTGGACTCCACATGTGGTGGGTCGGTAACTACTCCGGAAATCCTGGGGGGGGGGTCGGTGCAACAGA
>JBCEWB010059710.1:0-13744 GCA_039654565.1 Peronia peronii
GTTGTTGTTGTTGTTGTTGTTGTTGTTGTTGTTGTTGTTGTTGTTGTTGTTGTTGTTGTTGTTGTTGTTGTTATTTCAAAATAAATGTCGCTTGAGATGATATGATCAAGCAACAAAAGATCAAAGGACTTTCTTTTATATCTTTTTTTTCTTTGTTTGTTTGGTTGGTTGGGTGCTTAATGTTTCTTTGTTTATTTGTTTGTTTGTTCTGGAGTCTGAAATCATCGGAGTACCAGCAAATGAAACAGACATCAGTCTCCTCCATCCGTTGTGATTGTGTGTCGAGGGCTATGACCTAAATCTCCGTAAAACATGTCAGTTCAGTCCATTCCTGGATTTTTCTGTCCATTTTTGTCCTCTGCCTCCCTCTCCTTCATTTCTTCACTGTTCCTTGTATACAGTTTTACAAGATCACTGAATCTTGTTGTATAGCCCCACCATCTCAACTTTCCCTCACTCGGCGTGTTTAGAACGTCTTCTTGGGATCCAGTGTAGTGTCTCTTGGTTTCTCCGGGCCTGTTTATTCGTAATATGGCCCAAGTAAGCGATGCCCAAGATGTTACAGCAGCATCTCATCTACAAGTCCATTTCTTCCTTTGCAGTTTAGTCATCTTTGCTAATGAGAATCTAAAATCGGCCCTGCAAATGTCTAGAATAGCATCAGTATTGATTCCTACTGGAAAGAATGGCTTCGCCATTTATTATAGCAGTAACATAATCCTGAGTAATGGTCCACCTTTGTGCAGAGAGAAAGAGGATGGGAGAACTGGAGAGGCAAAAAGAGGAGCGGACGGATTATCCAGTATTTTTAGATCGATAATCGAGTCGCTCAGGGATGGAACAATTGAAATAGGTCTCTTTATAACAACCCATGACATCTTACGTTCTAACCATCTTCATAATAAACGATAAAAATGCCATTTGCGATATGTAGGATCTATAATTCATCAGGCTCTCGTCAACCTAGGACACAAACGCTGAAGAAAGGCAGAAAACTGAGAGGATATATCAGGTGAAATTATGAAGTGTCAGTTGCCATCTTATGTTATCTGATATTCAGATAATAAAGGTAGTCCTTGGCCAGATTTAAAGTTCACACACAGATATCTTGAGATAACTTTCACCAGCCTGTCTGCTTACATCTAAAAAGAGCAGCATCCATGTAGACCAGCATTAGGTGTAACTGAACTTTCACAGATGAGGTTAGACGGCAGTTATGGGGATGGCAGTCGTGACTGTTATCTGGAACCTGGACATTCTGTTTCAAATTTTATAGTGTCAGTCATGCAATATAGTCCAGTCAAAAACACCTAGCTCGCGGTCTCAATTTGCAGAGGCGCAGCATTATTAAAACGAATAGTAATAAAGAAGACAGAGAAATATTTTTGATAGCTGGGCATTACAGTTGCTCCGAATCTCCCAGTCCTCAAGTGGTGGTGGTGACTTCGTTGTTTTGTTTAACTTTATGAGTTGTTATGTGATTGCCGTTCTTGGCGTCTTTGTTTACTTTGTGGAAGACACTGTAGTGTATACAAATATAACGGTACCGTATGGGTCAGTATTGTCAGTAGCTTAATACTGCACAAGCAATGATAGTCGGGACAAGAAGGAAGATGGAGTAATATCCCATACATGCAATTTGAAAAGATTCGATATAAAGCGCATTTTTTAAATTTTTTTTTTTGTAGTTCAACTTCAGCTATCAAGACTAGTGGGTCCAAACTCGGCGTGTCTTCTCTCCTATCGATCTAGTGTTAGATCTAGTGTTTGTGCTTCCCATGATAAGCTCAAGATCCGTCATACCTGACTGAGAACTGTTGCATATCTAACGGTGTGACTTAGTGCTCAGATTTGCTATGTTTCTCACCCATTCATTACCTGGTGGCCACTTGGCCAAGTGCAGATTCAGAAAGAGTTCTTTGTGGAAAAAAAAAACAAAACTATTCAATTCTGTGAGCAGTAGCGACACTTGGCACTTTCCAAAGAAGTGCACACTTTGTAACTTTTACCGGTGCAAAATTCCAGAATGCTCCCCGGGATGTTTCGATAAGAGCAATCACAATTTTAATTCTCAGGTCATGCATTTCCGAAAAGGGTATATGCCATGAATCTTTCAATAGCAAGATTTATAACAATCCACGGAAGGAATACCGGATATTTAACTTCAGTGCCATTGTCGTAGCGTATTTGAACAGAGAATATCGGATTTAATAACTTGTGACAGCAGTGCCCTAGAAAAATCTAATTCACAAGGAAAAAAAAATAGGAATTCGAAAATGAATGGCACTCTGTCAA
Organism: Peronia peronii; assembly: GCA_039654565.1. Classification (NCBI taxonomy): domain Eukaryota; kingdom Metazoa; phylum Mollusca; class Gastropoda; order Systellommatophora; family Onchidiidae; genus Peronia; species Peronia peronii. The sequence continues at coordinate 2,296 of JBCEWB010059710.1, forward strand.
GATTTTTTATCTATCCCCTTGTCCGGAACCTATACCAATCTCTTAGTGTGTATCTGCTCTTTCAATTTGTGAAGCTTTTTAAAAATAATGATAGTAATAATCATAATAAAAGGCACTTACATATAATGTCTTATCCTTTTAAGGGTTCGAAACGCGTTACAGAACCAAAGTGTTTTACAGTTAGGCACACAGAAGTTGTGTGGGAGCGAACAGGAGTACCAGTATTCATACATAATCATAATAAAGCATATAATCATGATCAGAGATATAACTATCTGCCTTTTTTTTTCGTTTACAAATGTGCGAGAAAGACAGACAAAAATAAAGAACACACACACACACAGATACAAAGAGAGAGAGAGAGAGACAGAGACAGAGAGAGAGGCAGATAGAGAATGAGACCGAAAAAGAAAGAGAGATGTATATGAACAGAAATTTTGAAAGACTGTTCAACCTTAACGTTCCCGGCGATTCAAATGCTGAGACTTTCCTGCATAATTTTTAATTCTAAAGACTTCAACGTTTTCATTAGATCCCCCCTGGTACGTATTCTTCTTGTCCTCAAGGGGGAGCGCAGCGATTGTCTTTTAATAGTCATGCACGGCCCTCGTTGTCCTGGACCGTTTACTCTTTGGCCTGAACTTGACTTTAATGTTAGCTCCAATGTTCATGTTTCCGATGTTAAGCTCACGATCCGCCCTAATAGACTGAGAACTTTGCGTACCTGAGGGTGTTTGTTGTTTGTTCGAATTTTACAGCACATCAATTCGATAACGGCAGGTATGACCAAGTCTTAGTATCTGATTTGAAACATTTCTCATACATTATCGAGGGAGATAATCATATGAAGCTCCCATCATTGTTGCAAAAGATGCATCCTTACTCCCCATCATGATCTTTGGATTTGTCTATTCTTACATACTTTGACAAAATAACTTTTAAATCACAGCGTAGTTGTACCCCCAGTTAGTCAAATGTAAGTGTTCACCACAGCCATGTATTTGTTATGGGAAAGATTGTAAAGCTAAATGGCGATTTTCTGGAGACAACTTAATCAAGGAAAAGGTGATTAGCCAAAGTACAATAGTATTGACAGACACAGTCTTTCTGCCTTTGTTGCTAGGACTGCCAAGCTCAATTCTGCTTGTCTTTTCTGCAGAGGTCATCGACATTTGTCAGAAATTGTGAAAATCAAACATCTGTAGAATGAATTGCTCTTTGAAAGTCGGTGCCAAACTTGAAGGAACCATTATTTATGAAACGCCATTGTTTTATCCAGTTTCTAAAATATATTTCAAAAGTTAAGATTAACTCCTGGGGAATGTGATCAAAGAGGGATCCTTAGACTTTGCGTTTTGAATTCCTCACCTCACAACGTGCTTTGTGTTCATGAAGTACTTATCTTCCAATGTCTTTGGGTCCTGAACTGTCACTGGCTAAACAGGAGCTTACATCATATTCAACATATTATAAACGCAAAGGATGGCACCATCACTGCGCAAACGGACTGGAGTTTGAGATGTTACACGAGATCCAAAGGCCTTGTTAGAAATTGCGCATAAAGAAACAGTAGAAGGAAAGCGATAATCTCCAAGAATGGACAAACAAGGCATTTGTGGAGACAGGCCGAGTGGAGAAGACTTGTACAAAGTCGTCCAGGGGCGTCAATGTGACGGGGTTAAGGTCTAAAAAGGAGACAGAAGAAGCCCAAAAAAAAAAAAGAGAGAGAGAAAAACCATAAACGCAGTCTTGAAATTTTAAAAGTGTCTTTCCGGACCTGCGGAGTTAAACCGCATTCTATGGTCTTTGGTTTAACCCCTCAACATCTCAGGTTTTATTGACATCAGCTGACACTGACCTGTTATCAGCTTTAAAACATACTATTGTCATCACAAGTAATCATGCCGCGCGGTACCATAGCGCGAACCGCTCGCTGACAGCGTCACCCGCCAGTCATTCGAAGAAGCACGCTGGCGTAGTTTAGAGTTGTCCGATCGCTTAGCCGATTTACAACAGTCAGTAGCTCTACCTGACTGAACGGGACTGCTCGCTTACGTTTTGTGCAAAGAAACTTAAAAGCCTGCCCTGTGCGCGGTTCAGAAACTCGATCACACTGCAACAGGGACTGTCGGTGAACGAACACGTCGTTTATTTCTTCAGTTTACAGTTTAGTGTAGCAGCTACTTCCCACCTACCGTGGTTTCAGCGGCGACGTGAGTGCTTTTCATCTTGTGAACTAAAATAGATCTATCGGTCACCCACAGTGAGAGACTGAACATAGCCCAGCCGGGTGTGCGTGTATGATTTTGTGTAGGATAGTATTGAAAGGGGGCATTTTAGAAGGTGGTGCAAGGTGCAATGTGATATCTTAAATATTCGGAATCCAGTGGATCTGATGTGTGGTTTGTTTTTACAAGTGAATTTGAGAATGATTAATTTTATGAGTACTTAAAATGATAGGAGGGGAAGGGTGGAGGAGCGGTCGACTCTGACATAAGAGAGTTTTAGCTTGTGTTATTTCTTCTTGTAATTACAGTTACATAATAAGTGCTTTTTCTCCCAGCGAACTAAAATAGTAGTGGACATCCGCAATAAGGGACTGAAAATAGCCTAGTCGGTAGGGTATAATAGGGTATAATAATAATAAATAGGGTGTAACATCTTGTGCTCCATCAAAGTGGAGCATTTTTAGAAGGTGGCCCTGTCTTGTTGTTTGGATATATAATTGCGTTAAGAATGGTGATTAATTTGCTGAGTGTTTCAAGTTATGAAATCAATATATCGCAAACGAAGGACAGACCGGCAATGGATTCTTTGAAATAGAAAGAGTATTACATAAATTTTGTTAGCACTTATTATAGTTCTAATTATTTAGTTCCTTCCCACGTAGTGAATGAGTTTGCTTTTTTTTCTGCAACCCAGAATTAAATAGTGTTCGGTCACTCGTAGTGTGAGACTAGAAATAGCTTAGTGGGTAGGATATAATAATACTTGTATCATTTTGTGTCCTGTTCCATCGAACTGGAACAATAGTGTTAGAAGGTGACGGGAGAACATTCTGAATCCATTAGTTTGAATCCATTAGTTCTGGTATGTGATTTGCTTTTATAACTGCATTTAAAAGGATGAGAAATTTGCTGAGTGTTATGGAATCAGTTCATGGCAATAAAGACATCGGCGGTCGACTTTTTAAAATTATTATTAGTATTATTATTTTGTGTGTGTGAAATAAGACGGCATTATATCTAACATTAATTTTTATCAATACTTCTTGCCGTTGTATTGTCTCTTAGTTCCTTCCCACGTGCTATATGAGTGCTTTTCATCCTGTGAACCAAACTAGTGTTCGGTCTCCCGCACTGAAATACATGTACTGGAAATAGCTTCATTAGGCCCAGTAGAGTACTGAAATAGTCATGATGCACCATTTTGTGTACGGTACAAGCGAAGCGGGGCATTTTAGAAGATGATAGGGGCCTATGATATCGGACAACATTCTGAATCCAGTGGTTTTGGTAGGGACCTATACAAAACAGACTGGTTTACCACTGAATTTAAGAATGGTCAATATCGCTAAGTTATGAATCAAGACAATGAGAAATCAGTTGATTCTTTAAAGTAAAAGAGTATTAACAGTCATTGTGTTAGCATTTTTTGTCATTATATCTATGCACAGTAAGAGCGTTTTTCTTCCTGAGAATCTAAAGCCTGTTGGTTAGCTATATTAGTATACAATATCTTCTGGAGTACGGTATCATCTCAGTGGGACAATAATTATTTAAAAGATGATGCAATGTGATATGTGATATCAAAAGAATTCGGAATCCTGTGGTTCTAGTATGTGCTTTGGTTTTGTAACTTAATTTGAAGATGATCAGTTCGTTGAGTGTCTCAAATTTTTAAATCAGGACAGCGAAAGACGGAGGAGCTGGTTGTCAATTCTTTGGAGAGGAGATAATATTAACATAGGTCAGCACTTCATATCGTTATAAGTGTATAGCTTTGTCCGCGTATTATGGGTTTGCTTTTGTTCCAGATTAATTTTCGATCACCCGTAATGACCTAGTGGAAATGGCCTCTTTGGTAGAGTATGTATCATCGTGTATAGACTACTCAACCATCGAAGTAGAACAGTTTAGAAGTTGATGCCATGTTATGCAAAAAACACTGAATCCGGTAGTTCTTAGCATGATGTTTTTCTTTCTAACTCAGTCTGAAGATGATTAAATAGTTCGTTGAGTGTCTAAAATAAAATCATGAAATCAGTGGAAATAGAAATAGAGAGACTGGAATAGTACGCGTATCGTGTTGTATACTGTGTACCATTGAAATGGAATACTAGAGAGTGATGTAATTGACCTATTGTCAAATATAGGGACCCACATATGTTTTGGTGTTATAACTGAATTTGAGGAAGATGAATTCGCTGAGTGTTTCAAAATATGAAATCAGTACAATGCAGACAATAGAGAGCCTAACAGCTCTTTGAAGTAAGAGAATATTGATACTGATTGTGTTAGTACGTCATAATTAGGCCTACTTAGTTCCTTCCCACATTCTGGCTGTGTGTGTTTGCCAAAATAGATCTAATCTTCGGTCAACCGTAATAAGAGCCTGGAAATAACTTATTTGGTAGGGCATAATAGTATGTGCATAATCTTGTATACTGTGGTATCAAAGCGAACAGATTCAGAAGTTGATGCAATGTGAGATCAAAAAACGTTCTGAATCAAGTGTCTCTGATAGGTAGTTCGGCATTATAACTGATGAAGATGTAGATTTCAGTTAGTGTTTTATGTTATTTTTTAGTATGTTTCTAAAAGTGAAATCAATACAGTGCAGAGAGAGAGAGGGGGAGGAAGGGGAGGGGGGGGGGGCTGGTCGACCCCTATCAAATTATGGAGTACTAATATCATCGAGTTGACATTTCTTGTGTGGCAGTTCTTAGAGACAAGTCAGCAGTAACGTGCGACACCAGGCCGTGCAAAGTTATAATTAGGAAAAAGAGAGCAGGACAGTTTCGTTAACAGTTTATCTTGTGCTTATCCTGATAAAAAAAAAATTAGAGGGCGGTAGCATCTGTTAGCTGTTCTTGTCTGATCAACTGGGAACAAAAAGAGCGGATTGTTTGCCAGCAGGTGGGAATGACCCATATCGCTTCCTTGTGTGTTTTCTATAGACAAGAAGAGGCGGATGCGACAAATTTTGTCAGCTGTTCTTATTAGGAATAAAAAAAAATTGTAACAGTTCTTGTGTAGTTTCCTCAATGGCGTAATAAAATAAGAGAAAAGTAGTTTCTGTCAGCTGTTCTTATAAGGCTCTCCTTAGAAATCAGTGAATTATAACATTACCGGTATTTTGTTAGCGATCTTATAAAAAAAAAAATATGTGTAGTATAATAGGAGAAAAATTATACATGCGAGCAAATCTTGTATGATTATCCATAAAAAATAAGAGAGTTGTAGCATCAATAACGTATATAAATTGAAGAACAGAACTTTTGTGAGAAGGTATTATATGTTTGTCCTCAGAAAAAAGAGAGTTGTAACATTTGAATAACAAATTCTGTCAGATTATCCATAGAAATAAGAGCCGCACGAATACGGTTATGCTTGAAGATAAGAGCTCAGTATAACACATGATTGTATTAGCAGGTTCTGTGTAATTATCTTAGCTGCGGGAAACTATTTGATGAGGTCGTTATTGATTTCGTCCTTGTTTATTGTCGTTGTAGTTAATGTTTTCTGTTTTTGTTGTGTTGTTGTTTTCCTGCTGTACAATATGTTGTCCGCTGTTTGTCACTGCTGATGTTGTTTTTCACATGATTTTTCTTTTGTCTTTATTGGTTTGTTGCTGTTGAGTGTATATTGCTGCTGTAGTGTTATGCCTTTGTGTTGTGGTTCGTGGTTGTTACTGTTGCATCTGTTGTTGTTTTTTGTTTGACATAGTTACTAATGCTCTTGTTCGTAGTGTTTTTGTTATCGTTATTATTGTTACTGTTGTTGTTGGTATTGTCTTTTCTGTTATTGGTATTTTTACTAAACTGTTATTACTGCTGCTGATAATGTTGTTATTCTTGTTGTTGCTGTTGTTGTTTGTCGTCGTCGTTGTCGTTTATTTCGTTGTTAAAATTATCACTATTGTGGTTGTAGTTGCTGCTGCTGTCCCTGTTGTCTTTTTTGTTGGTGCTGTTGTTGGTTTTGCTACTGTTGTTGTTATGGCTGTTATTACCGATACTAGTGTATGACCAGCAGAAAAGGCTGGGTCGATAAACGGACTACGGGCAGGCGATTAGAGCAGGAAGCGGCGAGGTGCAAAGAGACTAACTAATGTGTGACTGCGAATTACGTGTGCTTATTATGAGAAACTGTGACTGTGGACAGCTGGCCTTATAGCTGTAGTTTATCTACGCTAGCTTAGACTTTGTGGGGGAAATTTTCATTGAGTTGAGCTATGCAAGAAACGTACCCATGTGATAATTCACCATCTGTACTTTAAATCTAGAACAAAGCGCGTAGAATGTTTATGGACTCGAAAACTGCTGGACATATCAATCTGAAATTTGGCACACAAAATTGTTGCATAAAGATCTGTGTTTCTACTTAGATAAATCCGAGAAAAAGTGTTTATGTTTGATGTTATTCTAAAAAAGACGATAATAATTAATTTACGGTATTTGATCCAAATTGTGCTTTCGACAAAATGACGCATTATGCATGCAGTGCATACAACATAACAAACACGGTTTCTTTGTCGAACATCAGTTTGTCAACCAAATTACCAACATCGGGGTGCGCATGCTTGCCATACACTTTGGGTCGCAGGGCAGTATCGGTTTGACCTATGGATCTAATTAGAAAATCCCCCTCAACGGCCGTCGGGTCTTTACTCGTATTTAAAAAATCTCCCACGACGGCCGTGGGTCCTCGACGAGCTTTATAGAAAATAATATGTAAAGGATTTAAGATAAGGGCTGTCGAATGTCAAGTGGTAAGTGACCTAGTACTTTAAGGAAACACATAACAATCTGAAGAATCAATAAGCTCAAAGTTGAAAACACTGATGAACCTGGCCCAATATATATCCGACATCTTTTAATTCTTCATCGCAGCAAGAAAGAGAAAACATAACCAACGTAGATAATGTGTTGTTGTAAATATGAAAGAAAATTTTAATTAAATATTTGGCTCATTGACCAAGAGACGATTTTCAATTATTTTGTGAACCGAATAGTATATTTTTTGAAGAATCAGAATTTCACAGCTTCTATTTTCTAGAGATCAAATGGAATTGAGGAATATTTTATGTTTATTCTTTTTTTTATTTATTTTTTTAATGTGACAACTTACCCCATTAAACAAACAAACGCATATAATCCGGCGATATTTTAACGAGTAAACAATCCTTAACATTTATTCCAGTCCTGGATATCGTGATGGAATACTACGGATTTCCTTAGATAATGTTTTCGTGAGTGGTTTACGGGGATCTGTTGCTTATAGTGTTGGAATACTCATGTCAATGGGAAAGATCAGCTGAGGGGAGCAGGATGACCTATCCATAAACTTGTCGTAATCAGACATTTTACACTGCAGATCGACCGATTGCTGCAAGCAGAGCACGTAGACTGAGGTCAATAGGAAATTCACTAGTTTTCCTTCTCATGTCGCTGCAGTGAAAGTTAGGCTAGTTACACAGGCTGGCAAACCAACCAGTCTATTGATTTGTAATCTATCTAGTTGCCTTCACTTTAATTGATTATATCTATGCATGTATGGTTCACATGTATGTATATTTATGTGTGTGTGTGCATGTGTGTGTGTGTATGCGAATGTATGTATAAAAATGTATGCAGAGCACAATGTATCTGTGCGCGTGTGTGAATGTGTGTGTTTGTTTGATTTATAATTATACCCACATTCAGTTGTCGCTAGGCACGTTTGTGGAATCCTTTATCAATTTGCATGTATTTAATAGTTCACCTACTCCTAAAGTAGATCTACTAAGAGCCATCGTGAAAACAAAAACAAAGGGAAAAAAGGAACAGTGGGATACAAGTAGGAACTGGGAAGGGAAGGGGGGGGGGGGGAAGGGAAGGGAGAGGGAAAAGGAAAAGGGGAGGGGGAGGGAGGAGAGGTGAAAAACAACAGGGCCGAAGACAGAAAGATCATTCATTAGCAGTAGCATATTAAGATAAAGATCGACAGGTGGAAATGACTTGTAGCATAGCTATCAATAGCCCTGGATTAGGATTAGGATCAGAGCTGGTGAGTGCTATGTAACACTGTCCGGTGAGGTTTCTTTTAATACAAGTAATGTATGGTTAAGAAAGATGAGAAAGCCAGGGATCGGGTTGAGGGAGGACGGGAGAGGGACGGGGGGGGAGACAGTTGAGGGGAGATAAAAGAGACTTTTAGTGGAGGATAGAAAACAATCCTTCAGAAAAAGGAGCAGATGATCGACAGTTAGAAATGGCATCTAGCATAGCTGGCAATAAAATTTTGGATTGCGATGAGAGCTAACGAGTGTTTTGAAATATGTTCCTGTGAGATTGCGGTAAAAAATATAATGTTACGAGACATCTAGGAGCCGGATAGGGGAGAAGGTCTAAATACAAGAGGAGAATGTAACAGCCAGTGGTAACATAAGATTGACAGTTGGAAATGATATGTAACGTAACTACCAATAGCCTTGGATTAAATTTATAAATCTGGCGATGCGCGAGTGCTATGTAACTCGTATATTAAAAGGTATACCTCGTATGCGGAACTGAGCGAGAGATGGGAGGAGGGGGAAACGGAGGGGGGGGGGCGGGGGGGGGGGTTGAGGTATTTAAAAAAAAAAAAAAAGAAGAAGAACATAGCAGTATATAAATACCGTATACTGGACAGTACTGTTGTAAATGACATATAGCCTCTTGGATTAGGAGTCATAGAGCTAGCAAATACTATAATATAATGCGCTTCTGTGAGAAAATACACATGGAAAGATCGTTCATCAGCGTAGCCCATGCTCGACCGCTGGAACTGACATGTAGCATTCAACAGCCTTGGATTAGGACTACAGGGCTGGCGATCACTATGTAATACACTGCTGTGAGGTTATAATGAATAATGTCAACGCTTTGTTTACCTTGTTTGTATGGTTTTTGCCTTAGTTGTGAGATAGAAGAGATCGATAGTCGCTGGCTAACAGACAAGGGCAAGCAAAGATAATTGTGTACAGCTCAAGTAGTGCTGATACTGTTAATAATATGTTCTCTTTACGCCTTTGAAGCTCGTGCTAGTGGTTATCTCCTGTTAATAAGGCAAATGTTGCCACAGATGGAAGCTGCCGACACTGTTAGGGAATGTTTGAACACCTTTCTTCCTCAGGGAATGTTTGAACACCTTCCTTCCTCGTTAATGGAGATGACCTCAGTCTCTATCTCTGAGAATCTGACTGAGATTTGAGATGTCGACGCCGGCTGAGTTAAATTATACATGAAGATCACTGAGCTGAGTGATAGATACACTGCACAAGAACTCCTCGCCATAGTATGAATCAAATGAAATAGGTTTACTTACTAACACCGCGGGATTCTAATGCATGCTTTGCTTGGGGGATTCTATCGAAGTGGTACAGTTATATAAACTGGCATAGTGGGATTCAAATGAAGTGATACAAATGTGCGTACTGTAATAGCAGGGTTTCAATGGAGTAATGCAATTATACTTACTGATATACTGGGGTTCGAATAAAGTGATATAGATATGCTTACCAGCACAGTGGGATTCCAGTGAAGTGATGCAGTTGTACTTACCGACACATGGTGACCAATGAAGTATTATAGGTAAACCTCTAGCATAGCAGGATTCCAGTGAAATGTTGCCATCATATTCATTGGCACAGTGAGATTCGAATAAAGTGATATAGGTATATTTTTCTAGTACAGCAGGGTTCCCGTGAAATGATACAATTATCCCTAGTGACATATGGAATTCGAATGAAATAATATCTTTATGCTCATTGCTATAGTGAGATTGGAATGAAGTGATAAAGATTTGCAGTGAACTGATGCATGCTAATTTATTTATCGGTATATTGGGATTCGAATGGAGTGATATAGGCACACCTCGAAGCATAGCGGCGTTTCAGTGAAATGATGTGTTACATCCAGTAAAGAATTCCCAGTGATGCCACATGTTTTGATCGTTTGTTGTCATCGTGAGATGCGAGTGAGATGATTTATGATGCAGTGTGGCCCAGAGTGATGATTCCAGTGATGTATTATACATAAATGTAAATATTGTTTCTTTACGTGGGCCCCATTGCTCTTGTATCCATTAGTGCTCAACCTTGATTTATTATGCTGTCTAACTAATATCTCAGGAAGATCAAAGTCAGCCGATAAATTATATTTAACTGCCAGGTACGTCAACGTTATTTAATACACTATTACACCCATCTGCTTCTTATGAGGTCCAACTCGAATGTTTGGCCATGCGACGTGTAGCATCAAAAAATCTCACTGAGTAATTGAGCTATCTGGCTTCTTGTCTTTAAGACCTGTGATATGATATAGAAGTTGCTCACCCTTTATAGTGAGATGACACCAATGTTTTCTACTCTGTTCTTCAACCCAAGGACGGATACCCCTACTCTTTTCTGAGAAAGATTCTTTAGAGTAAAGGTAAACTCAATATAGTTGTTTCGTTTTTGTTGTTGTTGTTGTTATTGTTAAATTTTATTTTATTTTTATCTTCTTAATACTACACAAGAACTCGCAGGACTTGCGAATGTATCAGAGTTCTAATTACTGCATAAACTAAAGCTTGAGTAGTATATTGTTGGTCCAATTTATTGATCATTATATTTATGACGCCACCGAATCTTTTTGCTGATGTCAACAAAGGGATATTGGTGCTGGTTGAAAAATGTAGCCGTTATGAGATTGAAATATATATATATATATATATGTATATATATAAAATCAGGTGGGTGAATTTTTTTTATTTGCATGTTTTTTAAAAAATCGTTTTAACGTGTTTCTTATTTTGTATACTGTAATATATACCTTTTTTACTCAAACCTGTCAAAACTTCATTCTGATAAATATTTGATTAGATTTTTCTCTTCCCTGGATATTTTGTCAGTGGAAACAAAGGATGTTTGAGCCGTACAGTTAATTAAAAAAGCGCCTGTGACGTCAGTTAGAACTGGAACAAAGCGAATTAGGTGTCAGTAATTATACGATAATTGAGCCCGGTCCGAAAGATATTTATACAAAAACATAAAAACTGAACCTTTGAGGTATTTTTGTGCGGAAGTTCAAATCAGTTGGTTTGTAAATAAAGCCAGTGAACTAGAAAAAAGTTTTGACAAATTTATTACTGTTGTTATTGTTGTTGTTATTGTTGTTGTTGTTGTTGTTGTTGTTGTTGTTGTTGTTGTTGTTGTTGTTGTTGTT
>JBCEWB010059721.1:0-13744 GCA_039654565.1 Peronia peronii
TCTACTACTACTACTACTACTACTACTACTACTACTACTACTACTACTACTACTACCACTGCTTCTACTACTACTACTACTGCTACTACTACTACTTTTACTACTACTACCGCTACTACTACTACTATCACTACTACTACTGCTTCTACTACTACTGTTATCACTACTACTACTACTACTACTACTACTACTACTAATACTACTACTAATACTACTACTTCTACTACTACCACTATTATTACTATTTGAAGACAGCTGCCCACTCTGATTCATATCCCCTCTCCCCCTTCCTTCCCCAATAAATCATAACCGTCCCCCTCTCCCCCCTCCTCCCCTTCTCCCTTCTCTTTGACGGTCTTGCACAAACGCAGTCCTTAAAAACGATGTGTGAAATAGGGAATATGCGTATTATTTCATAACTTCATACATATATTGTGGCCGATATGGCAAACATTAGTTCTGTCCATCATATTTTCATACTACTGCTCTGCCACCCCTCCCCCTCCCCCCCTTCCCCTCCCATTCCCTCCCCCGTCCACCCCCTCCCCCCCTCAAATCTCTCCCCTATCACACCTGCCCACCAGAGAAATGCTGTAGACCAGGGGTAGAAAAAGGCTCGAGGTGATCGCTGACCCCCAAGTTGTGCGATACGCTTGCCCAGCTCCTTAGGAATGCCTGCCATGCGCACAGAATGGTGTGGCCTGTTATCTCGATACCATCTTGCGGTAATCACAAAGAGCTGGAGAAATTCTGTGCAATATCACAATGTCTCTCTCCGCTTCTGTTTGGTGCACTGCGCCAGTTGTATGATATTAACATTTATGTTTCCTACGCACTATCTTATGTTCCATACACGTCTTTCAATCTCCTGGTGGAGGTTATCTTGATGCTACGCACGGCCTGTTTCCTATTGCCCCTTACAATATATGGAGTTTATTACCTTGTCGATAGAATCATAGAGCTGCGCTAGTTCAATGCTGTGGTTAATGATTATTTCTAACGTTGAGCGAACATTCTAAGCGCGGAATCTGATGAATGCGAAAAGACCAATGTTTTTTACACCATATGTTCAAAGTTATGTTGTTGTTATTGTTGTTGTTTTTCTTCTTCTCTGCTTCTTCTTCTTCTTCTTTGTCTTCTTCTTCTTCTTCTCTGCTTCTTCTTCTTCTTCTTTGTCTTCTTCTTCTCTTCTTCTTCTTCTTCTCTTCTTCTTTTTCTTCTTCTTCTCTTCTTCTTCTCTTCTTCTTCTTTTCTTCTTCTCTTCTTCTCTTCTTCTTCTTCTTCTCTTCTTCTCTTCTTCTTCTTCTTCTCTTCTTCTCTTCTTCTTCTTCTTCTCTTCTTCTTCTCTTCTTCTTCTTCTTCTTCTTCTTCTTTGTTTGCTTCAAACGAAATGACTATTTGTATCTTGTTTTATAATATTTTTCTTAGATAATGGAACTTTGAGAATCAGTACTATTATCTTTCACATACACATAATAACGAATCTTGATACTTTCCTAAGGTGACTTTTATGGCTTTCTTTGCTGAAGTCGAGAAAAGCTGTCCAATTTGACTCGTGGAAGCAAACGGCAGATTGTTATCCATCCTTTCAAAGAAATTCTGATACTATTATAAGAGCTTACGAAATAAGCCATTAAGCCATGTATGTTGTGTGTAAGTCTTAGGCAAGCAAAATCTTCTTGATCAAAGTTAAATGCAATAATTCTGTCGGGTCTTTTTCTTATAGTTACACCAGTGATCCAGTGTATGGAGCGATAGCGCACTTAGAAGGAAAGCCATTAGTCAAAAAAAATTGTGACATTATTTTTAATGTGAAGAAGGTGTCAAACGTGACGAGCGGTTCTCTGTTCTTCCGTTACCGAGCGTGTTAGCGAGGGATTAGGGAGCTGAAGGATACGGACTCGGTGACGGAAACATAGGGTGTGAATGTCGTGGAGCAAAAGATGAGAGACGGTGTCAGTTGGCGACTGAGCGCGCGTGACATTTGCCCTGTGACCCCGATGCACTGAGCTATGAGGACGTTGTGCTGCAGTTTGTGGTGATATCTTCGAGTATAGTAACTGTTAAAGTCAACCCCTGGGAGCCTACCCTCCCCTGACTTTGAAAAGGGTTATCATTAACCAGTACTAAAATTTTACTTTAAGAGAGTTGACTTTAAGTGGACGGCACTCTAGTTAGTCTGTCACCTCCCTTGCATCTCCGCCCCCAGGGGACCCAGGGTTTATAAGTAGGTTCTCTGCTCCCACCTGCAGGTGGTGTATGCCCGCCATCGGTGGGATGTCTCCCATGGAGTGCCATCCTCGACATTCAAGGGGAGACATCTCTTCTCCTTCTCCTTGCTCCTGTCTTCTGTCCCGCTCTCTTTCCTCTCTTCTTCTTGACGTATAAACGTATCTTACTGTGTTTGACACAATATAGTCGTAATTGTGCTGATGTGTCGTTAAATCCCAACACAAATAAACCTGGCATCTCTCACTGCCGTCCTGTATATACGTCTTTCAACCTCCTGGTGGTAGATATCTCGATTCTCTCTCCTGCCATCTTCATTCTCATCAGCCTCCTCTTTATTGTCACCGCTTTTATCTCTTCCTCAACATCCACCCCTCTCTTCTTCCTCATATCATTGAATCATTTTTCAGGAATGTTTGGAAATGTTATAATGGAGATTGCCAGTTGGCCTGCTTAGTGGGTTAAATCAAATAGTATACAGAAGTTTTGAAATGTTAAGTGGAATATAGATCTACTAGTATCGCCATTTTTTCCAACTCAATTTATGTCTTCATGTGGGCACCCATTGACCAGTTGGATTATTGTATTGCCCTGTTCCTTTGCCCCTTTCTTTCTTTCTTTCTTTCTTTCTTTCTTTCTTTCTTTCTTTCTTTCTTTCTTTTTCTTTCTTTCTTTCTTTCTTTTCTTTCTTTCTTTCTCTCTTTCTTTCTCTCGTTCTTTCTTTCTGTCTTTCTTCTTTCTGTCTTTCTGTCTTTCCTGTTTTCATTCATTCGTTTCTTTCTCCTCCTCTCCCGCGCTCACGCCCTCTAAAGAGCCGTATCAGAAACAGTCCGGGGCTGGTCACTTTGGCATCCTCCACCGCTTCTTGAATCATTAATTGCCGGCGACAATTTCCTCTGACAGTCCTCACTTACAGCTGACTAGAGCTGAAAGGCCCAGGAGAAGGGCCTCACCCCGCGCAGTCCGAGGCAGCAAATTGGCCCCACAATGACACCCTGGCTCGCTAGGGACCTGACGAGGCCCCGGTTTCCCAGCCCGACATTGTCCGTTTCTCATACCGCCGCACTTGTTGCTATTTCTGCGGTTTGGCTCCGGTTAGGAAACCGGTCTGCTTTGGCTTTGGCTTTGTGCTGACAGACTTCGACAGAATGTCATCTTCTCACTAAATTAAGCTGCAGCAGCAGGTCATCCCCATGGTCTTTAATGAGCCATTTTTTCAGCCAGCTAGTTTACTTCCCTCTGCCAAATACAAGAGGTGTAGGGCAAGCATTGTAAAGAAGGGAAAAATCACCTTTTCTCTTGTTATTTGAAACATATGGTGCAAAAAATTATGAAAAAAGTATCACAGTAGGACAAAAACATGTTCATCATATGGTGAATTTTTCAGAATTTTCTCTTTCTTATATTTCACATAACAAGCGAAAAAGTGATTTTTTCCCTCTTTCCACTGCTTGTGTTATACCTCTTGTACTTGGCAAAGGGAAGTCATTTCGCTGACGGTCAAAATGGCTCATTGCCAGCCTCTTGATTCCTAAGCCTAGTCATGATAGAACAAAGATTTTTTCACCAACAAAAAGGGAAATGAATAAGCTTTAATGTGACTTGAAATGCTCAGAATTGACCAGTGCCTGAGTTCATCGTGTTAGGTCGTCTATAAAATTTCTCAAAAGCAGAAGCCAGCAAGGCAAAGCGGTTTTGTCATAGTATGTCGGTACATGTGCATAGTTCTTTCTGTTCGTTTTCTCAGCACAGGGATGGGTGAGTGGAAAAGCGTGTTATCTCCAGACGATGACAACAAGCAGAGGCCGCGAAAGCTATTGGCAAAGTACTCACGGTACTATGGAAGCCCTCCGCGCTCTTTGCTATAATACACTGGTAGCTGGCTGCCTGTCGTTTACATCTTGTACCAAAAAAAAAGGGGGGGGGGGGAGATGATAACGTGTAAAATATAGAGCTCTAATCTGCTAAGGAAATGAAAGTAATTTATACAAGTTGTGAATGCTCCATGCTGATACAGAATCAACAAGTAAATACAGAAAGAAAATCAGGTTTATGCACTGGCCAGGAATAGTATTTGCTCTGTTGAGGAAAACGAAATAGATACCACTTACAGAGCCAGTGTCTGGCTTCGCTTGATCTTGCATTGTCACAATGTCCCGCCTGATGGGGATAATGGTCGTCTTCTGTTGAGAAGATGGTTTATTTTGTTATGTCTGTTCTGTTGTGCTGAACGATATGACTCCTTCCGCCCATATTTTTCTCCCCACCGTTGTCCTGATACATTTTTGTGTGAAGATTTTATACTTTGTACTCGTATCCATTCAGTTGAACGCTACAAACCTCCAGATATACCCATTTCCGTATCCCTTTTCTTTCACTGCTTCCCCGACACGACAATGTACTTCAAAACTATTTGACAAAATGTTGATTGTAGTTTAAGAATAATAATATGCAAATTAATTACACAGTTTTACACAAACTTCTCTGCTTGCTTATCATGATTACCTTTTAGCAGCTCATGTACTTTTGTTTTACTATCTGCAAGTCATTTTCAATTGCATTTTCAGTAGAGGTAACTTACTTTACTCTACATGGGATGACGTATATCTCAAATACTTTCTTTTCTTTTTTAAATGCAACAGGGTTGTTTTCAATACAACAATAATAAAATGTCAGCACCCCCCCCCCCTTAAGGGAAATCTTAAGAGAGATCATTATTCTCGACTGTGCTGGCCTTCATGAATAATTGTTGAAGAATTTCGTATCTTGGCTTTGCTTCAACACTGAGTCTCCGAGGTAAGGACTGTTTGCAGCCTAGTGACGGCCCTCCCCTTCCGCCTTCCCCCAGAATTAAAAAAGAAATATAAATAAAAATAAATGTTAAAGTCTGAAATGATCAACCTATTCATGTTTGAATCTTGCTTTCAAAAGGCTGTGAGTAACACTAGACTTCGACGTTTGATTTGGCGCAAGACTTATTTTCAATCTCATTTTTCTTGACAAGTTACGGCAACATCCAGTTTTGCATAGTCCACACTCTTGTCTATTGTTCTTATTTGTCATCATCCGTTTTGCCTTTGTCTTGAATAGTTTCTTTGTTGCTATCAATTTCAGCGGAGAATGGCTATGAAGACCAAGTTAAGCTTCAGCAGGCTATGCTGAGGAGACAAGAGTTGTTAGACAGAATCCGAGTAAGTATACAAGTCTGCAAATCCTTTATGACAAATATGCTATTTCATAATAAAAGTATCAATTGTAGCTATTTGTCCCTCATGCATACATCTTTCTGTTGAAAGCTGCTCTTGTCCAACCCATGTTTTCATAGCACCGATGTGCTCCAGCTTTCTTTATTAAGCGTATAAAAGAAGCCGTGCACATGATCCTAGAGGGATCCCTTTAAAACGTGGGATCAAAAAGGAAGGTGAAGGACATCTTTAGATTTCTGGTAATTTATTTTACATGGAACTGTACCCATTTTAATAGCTGCTGCATCACTAAACAATATGAAACAAACAAACAAACAAACAAACAAACAAAACTAAGAGTAGGATGATTTCAAACACCACTTGATTATCTTAACACTAAAATCAAGCTATTGGAAATTTTTGTCAAATTAAAGCTAATATTTAGTGTTGTATCAATTTTTTTAAATTTTATCTGAAGGAAAATGAATTGACTATTGTAGGATTAGCTAGTGACTCTCGCCAAAATAATTATGCATTTGTCATTCTCTTTCAATAGACTTGTTCTAAAATAAATGAATAAACAACTGCGGTTTCAACTTCTGTGCATACGTCTTGTTATCATTCTTGTCTTTAAAGATAGTAACAGCTTAAGATGAGGATCTCTTGTTTTTTTTGCCTTTAAAATAATTTGTATAACTGTATAGTCTGTGTAGCGAAATGTTGATGCGATTGCACTGCTCTTAACACTGGTATACTATAGATACTGACATCTTCTATCACTGAGACAAAGGATGTCCACTGCATTGACTGAAACTGTAAATTTGACTTTCTACAGAATATGATCTTTATAGTCTTGCATGAGTGTTGCATTCATCTGTCTCCTTTTTTTTTTTTGTCGTTCAGCAAGAGCAACAGAACGATAATCGCCCTAGAACCTATACACCCAGAAGGAGATACACACCCACCCCGTTATTACCGCCTTCAAGACGATCGTTACCAGATATCAACAGTAAACACTACCATTTCGGCGTCGTTGGCAACGGCAACAACCGAGGTAATGTCAATATCACATACTCGCAACATATGCTTACTCGCAACATCAAACACAGACAAAATATGAAATGAAGAGGTGTCTGACACTAGGCACTATGCTATTCTTGGTGGGTGAATGAATCCCCATTACGCGGAAACTGCTATAATAAAATTCTTTAAATAGCTTGCTAACAGCGAGAGACGGATAGTCCGGTGTTATGTATAGAATGTTCTAGCACACTGCGGTTAAAATGTCGGTTAAAATCCGCTTTCCAATGCCCTCAAAGAATGATCAATCCCTTTTTCTGAAACGGAAATGGTACGGGATTAAACATGTTACAATATGTGATATTTAATGTCAGAACATATGAAACTAACAAGAATTTATTTCAATTCTTAAGAGCTCGGCCTGCTTGTGTTGCAGATTATGTCCGTATGAATCCATTGTTTTCTAAGAGCCAAGTGCAGATTACCTCTTCATTTCTTCCATGTTTTTTATTTAAAGATTCGAAAAGTTAGCACTTTGGAAACTTTTCATTTTATTCAGCATATATTATTATATTTCTGCAGGTTTGTTGCTTATATATATTTAACGCATGGAGTAAATTGCTGATTGAAAGCCAGTTATCCTTTGAAGTTTTTGCTTATTAATGTAGCCACAGAATGCTCACATATCGTCATTTATTTAACTGCTTTCAACCTGCCTTTACATATTGATTTATATGTTTATTTTTGGTTGAAATATTTAAAATGTAACCAATTTCCTTTGCCTGGCCTTTCAAAAATCAGATAAAGACCTGTCAGACAAAAGTAAAAATCATATATATATTATATAAAAGAACCATATAATATTATTACATAATAATGCTGTGTCTTTACCCACCTCATTTTATTCATCATTTTATTAATAGATTAAAATTGATTTGAAAATATATTCACTATACACGTCAATGAAAGGCATTTTTTTCCTCTCAAATATTTTTGTTTTTAAATTTTCTGTTCTATTTTATCAACAGTGATATAGACTTATAGACCTTTATTAAACTAATATCATTTCAATATTGAACTTGACTATTAAATGTTATAATTCTTTTACTGAAACAATTGTGGTTCAAAATAAATCCCGGGGTAGGGGGCGGAGGGGGGGGGGGGCAAGTATGAGAGCAAATGGATCCTTTTTAATTATGTCATCAGATCAACAATATATCAATCCGAATTTAAATCCATTATAACATCTGGAACATCTTGGCGCTGTTAGGAAGGAATGTGGAAGTGATGAGGGCACAACAAGGGTGGCTATACCCTCGAGCTGTCATTGTTAGTGGCAGAGGCCGGAGATCTGAAATCTCCATTCAGCCAAGTCAACATCTGACAGTAAACTACCCCAGGAACCATAGAAATCTCACTCCCTTTCGGGGTAGCGAATATTACAGCCAGAACCAGTTCACTATGGCCAGTCCATCTCCAGCTGCCATTGAGGAGAACAATGCATCAAATCAGAGAGAGCCTCATAAATTGAATATTATAACCAATGATCCAGGGTTCGGTTTGGATAAGACAGAACAAATAATGAGCCCCAGACCTATCTATGAGACTTACTCAGCAGATGGAAGGCAAGATTATGCTCCGAGGAGATTGCCGTCAAGAATATCGTTGAGCCATGTGCCCAGGACAGCAGATGTGACTTTGAATTATCCTGGTGCTCAGCAATATCCGGTGGAAACTGTCCTTCAGATGTATCCGCCATTCTATCAGGATGTCCGTCATCCACAGGCAAAAACTTTCCTCAGGCAGACTCCACATGTGTATAGCGGAGGTAGAGAGTGCCTGTCCTTAGCTTGAATATGTTTCGTCTGTGTGGCTAACATGAAATAAGCAGCGGGTTCTCGGTGTGATCCAGCAGTAGAGGTTGTGGAATCGTCTTCTTTGGGCATATTTTGATTGCATTCTTCTGTTCTACACAAAAAGTTTAACAGGTGACTGTTTAGAAAAGACTGTAGTTGAGGTTGTAGCCATTGACAGCGGGCTAACGATAGCTACAGAAAATGAACAAAACAAGTAGATGTTGTGGGACGGGTAGTGATACTTTATAACATTTAGATTCACGGTAAAATGTCATTTTTTTATATTCACTCTTTTCTGCCTCTCTCTCTCTCTCCCTCCCTCTCTCTGTTATTTTTGATTTTGTTCCCACTATCTAGGAGCGGGAAATCATGCAAGCGTTCCTGTTCCCTCCTTATCTCTGTATTTTCTTATTCCCTCCCTCCTTCCAACCCCTTCCACCTTTTTAAATTGCTCCTACAAGCCCACTCCCCCCCCCCCCCTGCTCTATCTTTTTCTCTATGTCATTGTTTGTTTGATTTATTCGGTTTTTTGTTTTGTTTTGTTTTTTCCATACCTGTTTTCTATCTGTATCTATTAGTTCAGATTTTCTGCCCACCTGTCTTTCACCTATCCACCAGATTCTATCCTTTCATTAAGACCACCCTTTGTTGCAAACAAAGTGTTGATATTATCGATGCCCTGAACTGAACTAGGTTGTATTGTGTAAAGAAAGTAGTGCTGTTTGTTTTCCATAAATGGAGTATATTTTTTCTAGCATATGATTTGTATGTGTACTTAATTTAACATGACTTTAGTTTTCTTCCCTTGCTCACTAACAAATCTGGATTTATTTGCACTACTGTCTGTTTCTCACTACTAAGATTTTCGATATCTTTCTAGTAATGAGTGAATTTTTATGAGTAGATTCTATGTTTGATATTTTTTCAAAGTGATGCTAAACACCTTAATTAAGGGTAGAAAGCAGCGTATAATTCCTCATGATGTATCTATAAAATGAACTGAAGAAAACAAGGAGCAATAAAATGTTTCTATGTATGGCCAAGTCCGGCCGGTCGATTCTTTTTGCTACATATACCTGTCTGGTAAATTTCAGCTTTTATCTATATTATGCTGCTGTTTCCCTAACACTGAAACTTTCTCACACTTTCTGATCAAGGGAAAAAGACAGAGAAAAAAAAACAAAAAGAAGCAGACAAAAGAAAAATCTTTGCACTGCCCGCCGAAGCTATGACCTAAATAACGTCTCTTTGGGCAGCGTCACATTCAAAGTGTCGTTTATCACTGAGCCACTGGCACAAATTTCAGTTTTTGTCAGCTGTTTTTTTCCGTTGCTGTTGTTCTTACTGGAAAATAAATAGAATTTATAATATTACTAGGATAATATCACCTTGATAACTTCAGATTTTATTGAATTTTGTATTTTTATTTATTTATTTATTCTTTTTTATTTATTTATTTATTTATTTATTATTTATTTATTTATTTATTTATTTATTCATTCATTCATTCATTTATTTACTTTTGACAACATAAATTTTGCCATCTGCACACCTTGTCACATAAAGAATATTCTTAAATCGGTCAAATTATTGTTTTTGTATCAGGTCAAAATGATATCAACAACTTTACTTCCCATTCATTGCAGGCAGAAAGCCAACCCTCCTTCTCCAATTTTATAAATGCAGACATTCAATGGGATTTAGGCCTACACTGTGTGATTAAAGCACACTGTTCTTCAAAGACATGATTTAAGGACAAAATTGATTTGTTCTTTTGAGAACAAACTATTGAGAAATGCGTCTTCGCTATTTTATGTAATGTGTTTTTATTTTATTTTCTGAACGTCCTGAGCTTCTCTCACTCTTTCTCGTTAACTCTTCAGGTATCCGTTCTCTTATAATTGTAGGTACATTACACAAGATTTGTAACGATAGTATTAGTTACACGTTACACAAAAGGCTAGTAACTCCACTCTGAAGTTAACATGCATATAAGCAACAAAAGCAAAACAAAACAAATTGATTCTAATGTTAGCACTGTCTTGGATAATAATTTGACATCCTCCCCAGGACGCAAAAGGAAAATCGAATGGTTATATCTATATATACCTGTGGATTGTTACAATAGCATGACTTCTTTATAAGGAAGAAAACGGAACATTTAATCTTTGCTATTGCTACAGAAACCACGTGATTTACTTATTTTTAATTTGCAGCTTTAATCCTGATAGTTATGACTCTACTTGTATTAATCTCGATCTTTCTTTTGTTGTTTTAGCCCAGTCCCTCTGGGCTCCAGAGAGTTAAGTTTGTCACGTGTATTCTTCAGATATGGCCCAGGTGAAGCATGTGATTGAGCATCAGTTCAGATCAGCCCCACAACACGGTTATACTCAACTCCCACCCATCCAGCCAACCGCAGTCTCTCAGGTGGCAGCTGTGCAGGTATTTCTCTCCAGCCTTGGTTTTGTATCAGCATTAAAGCTCAGCCATTGTACTGGTGGCTGAGCTCCTGTATTGCGCACTTGCATTCAGCCTGTGATAACCTGCCTGGCTGCACAACTACCCAGAATATTTGCTTAATAATGTAATTTTTCTCCGATAGTGTCAAACTTTTATGCACTATGATAGAGCTTTCAACAGCGTACATAATGCCATCTTGAAGCTTTGATTCTGTGAGAGCTTATTTGTTTTTGCTCATGCATATCATAACTGAGCCAACAATATCAAAATTACTTTGATTCTTGCTTGGCAAAGGACAAATCCCGTGCAGCCCCGGTATCTACGTCACTCGTGGTTTCTAGGTTGTGTTCATATAAAGCCCTGGGCAATTTAGTATGTTCTGGGTGTGAATAAAAAAGAACAGATATTATTAATTCTGTTTTCTTTTAATACTATGAAATTCCCGCGGTTTTATTTTTTGGCACAGAATACATGACGATCACGAACTTAAAATTTTGAATGTTATAATGAAGTTTTGATACTTTCTGAACTATGACACTATTCTGTTTGTGCTCTATAGAAGTTAGAAACCGACTTACAATGCTGTTAATGTATCATATATTTAGCTTTATGTCATGCCTAACATCCTCGATTTGATCTTTTCTTTTCGATGAATACCTGCCTACTTTCACTTGCATTGTTTTAGTTTACTTTATTTTGTCGTCAATTCTTAAAACTGGAAAGATATTTTTGTTTCCACACTGCTGTTGCCAGTGTATTGGCTTGTGTTCGAGCTGTTAGAAAAGATAACCTTCAGGAGTAACACACCCTCTATCGGCTTAGTACAGTCCAGTTCTTGGCAACACTTAGAGCTTGCCTCAATCCAAGGCTCGTTTTCATGGGCACGTTTTCTTTCTTGTTTGTGCTGGCAAAGCAACGCCTATAATTCACAAGAGCATAGGAAATGACCCTAAGTGTTTTGAGAAGGAAAATAAATTCGTTCTCGCGACAAAAGACACCACAGTCGCAGTCAGATTGTGTACGCTAGGGCTCGTTTTCATGCGATCACTTTCTGTTAAAGTTGCTGTTATTGTTTGTTTGTTTGTTTGTTTTACAAAACTCAGAGCTTGGGCCATCAGGGCTTAACTAGTGACCAGTATGAACAGTATTTTTCCAGGCTGTATTTTTGTTTTGATAGCTACTAAAGGCGGAAAGGAATCACTTTGTTCTGCTTTGATTCGTTTTGTGCGTGTCTTTAAAATAACTTTAAGTGTAAAAATTACGCAAAGTGTTATCATAATTATTTTCTTTGCCACTTAGATTCGCTTGATTTTCTACATTAATGCAGTTACCTGGAAACGAAAGTATTTTGCTATCTTTAGCCAGCTATGTTAACTGTCTATTACTAAGAAAACTTGGCTAATTCATATTTGTATAAATATGCTATTGTGATCACCATCCACAAATGTTATCTATGGGAGAGAGTGAAACCGTTGTATCTTACATAATTTTCGAAGATACTGAAGGTGTTTCTGATTATTCTTTAAACGGGCTCATAGAAAGAAACTCTTGCACCTCTAATCACTGTGTGCACTTCTTCTAATTTAGACTTAGTTATTAGCAGGTTGAATTCAGGTCAGTACTTGTAAAGTGTGAATGCTTTTCTTTCTTTTTTTTTAAAATCAAAACCAGTCACTTTATTAAACATAACCAATTGCTGAAATTTCCTATCAGAATAATGAGAATAATTAAATAGAACAAATGGAATTCGGCAAAATGCTTGGCTCAGGTCATGGTTTCACTTTCCCTCCTCTGTTGCCCCAGTGAAGACTTTACTGATCCGACCATTTGGTCCGTATTGCTTTTCTATCCTTCATAGCCCCTAATGTATTTATCGCAGCCCGTGACGCCACAAGAAGTAGTCGCAGTCCAGCCGACCTACGCTTATCCCACGCTTGCCATCAAAGACAGCGGTAATCCAAAGAAGGACACCATGTTCAACAAATCAGGTGCGGAAGAGCAATGGGATAGCTATAAGCAGTTCACTAACTAACTTCGTTGTGGATAATTATCTCTGTGGAAAAGTTGCATGACACCAGAAATAATATATACCTGTTGGTGCTATACAATCAGCTCGATACTACTGATTTTACGTGATTTGTAGAAACCGAGAAATCCAAAGAGCCGTAACTTCATAGTTCAAGAAGACGAAAGTAAAAATCATAATTTTCACTGCTTTTTTTTTTTGGACAAACAACTCAGTTTCTGCTTTGATTCAGTGGAAGGGAAATTTAAAGAAATATCGAGACTGACAAGTTAGTTTGACTCTTCTCAAGAAAAGGAACGTATGATTTGCAGACAAAATGTTACAGTCATAGTTCTGGGCAATTTCAACAAATTTTTCTCTCTGGTGTCAGGAAAACTATTATGTTGTACTAAGACATTGTTTGTCAGCAGCATGTCTTCTTTTGTCGTACTTTGCTTGGTTTCAAGGCTGCACAGGAAGTAATTCATTGTCTCTTACCGCTCCACGTCTCTGGTAAATGATCAAAAACAGATTGATAAAAGTAATTTAATTGCTCAGTGATTACTGACATACATGTATTGAGGGAATTACTTTTGGGCTTTTGTCAATGATATTATGATTCAAGCTAGTTCTCCAAACACCTCCAGATTTCATGGACATGATGATGCTGCAGAATGCGCAGATGCATCACATGGTGATGCAGCAGATGATGCTACACCAACTTCCTGGGGGGTCCAGACCTTGTACTTTACCATTTGCAGAGCCTGCTGCCCCTGTAGCATTGGTAAGTCTCTGCTTTCTGGGATTGGCCAAGTGATTTTGAGGATTGCACAATAATATTATGCCATTATTTACAAGAACCAGGTAGAAGAATATCAAACTTTCGCTTAGCATTTTCAATTACTGGATATCAAACAACGAATGTTACAGTAGTGATGCCAGTGGACATCTTTATATCAGACTATTTGTTCTACATTTATACTTTT
>JBCEWB010059732.1:2774-13743 GCA_039654565.1 Peronia peronii
GGAAGAAAAAGTCACATGAAAAAACTTGAAATGACCCCCCCCCCCCCCCCCCACCCCCGTTAAAGATACTGAAAGGCCTATGAAATACTAACCAACCCACATCACAAGCAGACAAAACTATCACTCACAGGATTAGACTTAATAAAGTAGATGCATGGTGTCTTCCCCAATTATATTATGTTAAGCTTACAGAATGACAGTTGTTGATAATAACAAAGGGCCAAAGTACTGGATGGATCCTGTTCTCTGATGTAGAGTGATTCAGTCTGATATGAGATACTGAATTCCCATCCTAGAAATTCTAAACTCATGGGCTGTAGGTATATTGACTGCTGATGAATAATCAGCCATTACTGTATCATTCTTTTCCATACAAGAGAGCTTTTGTCTTTCTGTCTTGTCACCTATATATGTAAACTTCACTTTTTTATTGCACTTTACATATGATACATTTTAACCTCAAGGATAAATTTGTTAAATTATGTGAGAATAGATTGTGAATTCTTTAGCAAAGAAAAAAACAAAACTCAGTCATCCTGACTAATCATAAGAGTTTTGTTGAGGTTTCTGGCTTAACTGGGTCCTCATTTCAGTGTGGTGGCTCAGAATGTCCATGTACGGAGAAGTTCACCCACATTCTGATTGAAATTGAAATCTAAATACTTGTAATTGGACAAAATATCCTGTCCTTTTAATTAAAGGGATGAATTGAAAAGTTATCTCTATCTTTCTTCTTGCCCTCTTAAGGGCATGTGCTGCGAAAAAAAACTAATTTCACCATTCCTTGAGACAGACTGTTTTTGCATCATATATACCTGCACCTGTTCACTGACAGAGTCAGATCTCATGTACAATGGATAAAGAAGCAAAATTGAAATTTTTCAGTTTGACCCAAAAATTGAAAATTTTGACATTTATTTGCCGCAGATGCCCTTAATTCTTGAGCAATAGTTATCTGTACAATAATGACCAGAGTGTAAGGTTTTTCAATGTGTTCAGAAGACAGTGTGTTCTACAATGTAAATAAGGAAGCCAAGTACCTTCTGTGTCATGATAACTCATAGTTAGACAGATGAGGCATTCATTACTAGGTCTACTGTGTGAGCATTGTGAGGTTCAGAACATATTCATTGTCAGCCAGCATCACATGTGTTGCTTCTGTACTCTGTTTTTGCATCTTTTCTGTTTCTTCGCCCAGTGAGCTGTGGAGTGGACCAATACCTTTATACTGATAGAGACAAAGACTTCAAGACTTGCTTACCATGCCCAGCTGGGACTTACGTGGACGTCATCAGCCACACCAACAACAACTGCAAGACATGTGGCGACTTCCCCAACAGCCAGAACTATTTTACCTGTCAGACCAAACTTCCCAGCACTTGGCAATGGCCAACCCTAGATGTTGGGTCAATGGACACCACATTGCCAATCTGTGTCACAACCTTTGTCCTGTTGGTTTGTGTGTCTGTCCTGTTGGTATGGATGGTTGTTAGAGTGAGGAGACATGAAGCTGAAATAGAATTGACAAAACAGCCTGATTATCTTGAAAAAATGATTATATGTCCACAATCAACGCCACAGCATTTTGTCAATTCCATGAGGAATGCTGATAATATGAGATGCGACACGAAATCAGGCTCTCGTCAAATTTTGAGCATATGGAGTTATTGATATCAAAGTTAAGCTTATCCATTTCCCTTTCTGTGTGTGAAAAAATTTTTGTTCTACCTTAAGTAGAAGTCGAGCTATTGGCAATTGAAGACGATGGGGGTGACCTGTTTCTGCAGCTCAATTTAGTGAGAAAATGGCCGATCACTTTTGTAAATCCTTATTAATCTTTGTTAGCCCATTCCACTAAACTGCAATTTTGGGGCCTTTGCTCAATCTATTTCAGCAAATTTAACTCCAAAATGCATTGTTAGATCGACATTGAAGGGTTTTGTGAAGAAAAAAATATTCGTTCACTGTTGAAAAAAAAATGTGATTTCTCCAGTCGCCTCAGTTTGACAAACACCTGATTTCATCGTGTCATGTCTCATATGTGTGCTATAGGAGGGTAAAAAATGCTGAATCCCTGCACCTGTGTATTTCAAGTTTATCGCTTGTTTGTTGGGATTTGTCATTGCATCAGCATGTTTACATCTATATAGCGCCTAGCACGGGAGTAGAGACTTAGTTTAAATGCAACAGAAAGCACCGGAATTTGAGACTTCCTGTAGTAGCATAGTAAACATTCAAGTTCAAGAATGATAATATGTACCTTTAAATGTTATAATATAAGTAGCGTGATAATAAATTGTGCATTATTTGAAAACCGATTCTGTTGCAAAGTACGATGAGTTCACCAAATCAGCCCTTGATGTTCGTAGGATTGTAGGTAAGAAGGCAAGAGATAAGTGTATCGATTTGCTAATAAATGATTATAGGAGGAAATTTTTCAGTCAGCGGTATTCTGAAATGACTGGATAGTTACATGTTTACTGTATGTAAGTACTAAGAAAGCTTTATAGAAATGTGTATCTCTACTGTCAATGATAGGCTTGTCAAGTGTAGGAGTTCCCCTTGTTCTGACGCTACTCAGGTATTGAAGTCTATATGCATGTTAGTATGAATACATCGTTCATGTTTACTATGGCTCATCGGCTGAGAAAGGAATGCCCTTATGAGGACAAAGAAAGTTATCTTTTTTAACATATTTTATTTTGTTTTCCAGTGACCATTTGTAACCCATCCCAATACTTCTGGGTATCACCCATATCTGGGACAGTCATTCTTTCTCTGAGCCAATTACATATTTCTCTGTGCTAGACACATGAGGTATAAAAATAAGCTTTGAGGAGAAGGGGGAAAAAAAAATCACTTTAGCTCTGTTTACTTGAAACATGCACAACAAATATTCTTAATAGTCCATGTTATTATGAAACTGTTTTCTTTGTATCATGATAATGTTTTTCTGTTTTTTAAAAAATCTTTTTGGTTTTTTTGTTTTTGCTTTCATGTTTCAAAAGTGAGAAAGTGATTTTTTCCTTCCTTGCAAACATTGTTTTGTAGCTTTTGTGCCTAGCAAGGGGAAGTAATTTGGTTGACTGAAATCATTGTTGGTTGAAATCATAATTTGGTTCATTAGAATAAAATCAGGAGATAAAGAACAGGAGAAATACATACTGCAATCTCCTCTCATGTCACACAGACATATGAATTGAGCTTACGGTTGACATGCATCAGCCTATTAATGTATAAATTATGTTCTGTAAGAAAGTCTGGCTCTCCTGATAAAAGGAATAACTGCCATATATATGTGTACATGCATTATCCAGTTCAACTAAAATTTAAAACTGAAATTCGATGTGCACTGTGCTGTGACCCTTTGTTTGTGTTTTTTTCCCTCTGTTGCGTTGTTACTGTTGATATAACACGAATAATACTGAGTATTCTTGTTTTACTTGTTCAGTAAAAGGTGTTACAAAAAAGACTGATATGAAGTCACATGAGTATCATTTTATGTCTTAGGTATTGAGACATTGACACATACAGTGTCTGGCTAATGACATTAACACACCTCAGGCTCATATTGGAAATAATTCTTATACTGGTTGTGAGTGAAATGTTCCCTGTTGGTGCTTCTGTTTTGCACAAGTTTGAAACTACTGATATCACATCATGAATAGCACTCCGTTTATGGAGTAACTTGCCAAAATATTTTCCTATATCAAACACACAGGTGTTTACAACAAGCGCAGCCAAGAGGAAAATTGTGATTTTGTATTCTTTGTTAATACATGCATCATGAACAATTCCAAAAAATGTATTTCATCAAAATTTCTCGAGACCAGTCATTCAAATGACAAAGTGGAAATGTTTTTTGTTTCTTTACAGTCTTGTTCAACACCCCTCGTGTCTGGCAAAAGGAAAAAAACCGGTTGTGAATGAATTCTTCTGTGTTAAAGCTCGTGTGAAAATACTGGTATCACCTGATGAATAGCTTCATGCCATCTGTGAGTAAAGTGTTTTTTGTTAATGCCTGTGTATCACAAAAGTGTGAAGTGTTGGGATCAAGTTGCGACACTAATGAACGGATCTGAAATTCTCAAAATGATTTGTTTCCCTCTGTTTGTTCTTTAAATGTACATTTTAAATCAAGCATCTTGACAGTGCTATACAATTATTATATGTTTCGAAAAAATGTTAAACCTCCCAGGTATTTTTTAGTTTATGTAGGCGGACGCTTATTATAGCATTACAAAGGCCAACCCCAAACCGAAATTAATTTTTAGGATAACTGATTTCACTAGTAAAATCTTTTTGGTGCCAAACTCTCTGAAGTCAGTTTGATAGTTTCTGAGTTAAAGAGATTTCAGTTTTGAAATTCTTGTGTTTTTGAGTTCCTTTATCCCACTGCTCTGAGCGCCAAGTTCAGAGGCACCTGTAATCGGTGCATGTGCCAGTCTAGGCCTGCTTAGCTCTAGACCTGTGAGCGGCCCATGAGAAGAGCACCATGCGCTGTGTAGTGTGTGCGGCTGTGTCCTAAAGTTACAGTACACTTCTCACTGAGCGGCATGGGTTGCCGACCAGGTTAGACGAGGTTTGTTTAGGCGACTCGAGCGAGGTCAGGCTATAGTTCATGTAACTCTTACAGTTTAGGCGGGACGTCTTACATAAGTTACAACAGATGATGATCCTTTCCATCCCATTATCCCCCTCAGTCTTTTCCCCATCTTTTAATTCCTTTGTTATGTAAATATGACTGGAATAATAAACAAGTGGAATAATAAACAAGACACAACAGGGTCTTGATGGGGAAAAGCCTGGAAGAAAGGAAGGATCTTGTATTTGCTTCTTTGTTGTTGTTTTTTTTCATGAGGTGGTTGTGGAGAAGCAGTTTATTTAGATGGTACAGTGTATTTGATTGAGTAAAAGTATGCTCTCTTATGACATATATGAGTCATCTCCTGATTCTGTGGTTCTAGGTTATAAATGGCTGAAAGTGGTAGCATTTGTGCATGAAGATGTTACATCACGCCATTCTTTTATCTGTCATGCGTTTGATTGGGACCATGGGTGACTAGTGATGGGCGAAATGTGAAAAATGGGTGCATGATTACTACACTCTATGCTCTGCCTTTCCCATTGTGTTGCGAGGTAGGGAAGTGTGGAAATTTTCTATGCTACGATTATGAACAAATTCCTTGTCTGAAGAAATTGGTAGATCTACCTTCTCTTGATCTTGGTTATGGAATAGTGCAAAAGAAATGTGGAATCGAGGTAGCAAAAACCATTTGTAGTTAGAGTAGATTTTGTACTACATATACAACATAGTTTCATTCCATATTAAGAATGACAAATTGCACAGCAAATGACTGTTACGAAAATGTAATATTGCAGTTTTCATATAAGGACATTTTGTGGTAACTGTTTTGGAAGTGTACATCTATTTTTAGTGTTGTTTTGTTTTTGTTTATTTTTATAAGTGGCTCTAACTGTGGATGAGTCAATCTCTTGTGTTCCATGCCTCTGCTGACATTGATTCATCCAGTGTCAGAAGTATCCGATTATCAGTATAATTTTATTCACTATGACTCTGGCTGCATGTCTCTTGTTGAGGTCCAGTTGGCAGTGACTCTGAAAAGCTGGATTGCTCAAGGTCAACATTTTTAGTATCATATTAACATCAGAATGAAATACATGTACATTTGATAATTTAAGCATGGGCATAATATTACATGTGATATGATGGTGTAAAATAAAATGTTATTTAATCCACCCATTTACATGTAGATCTAGTTAACTTGTTACTATCTACCCGTATGTCTGCATATGTTGTTTATCGACCTACTTGTCTATCTACCGCCAAATTCTTTTTTTTATTCTCTTGCTCCGGTCATTATTTTGTGTATATTTCATTATTTGTGAATATGTGTGTTTGTGTTTGGATTTTTTGTTTTGTGTCATTGGTGTGTTGTTATGACTATATTTGTCGTTGTTGCTGTGTGTTGTTGCCATTATTGTTTTGATCTTTTTTTTATTGTATTTTGTTGTCGTTATTGTTGTTTCATTGCTTGTGCAGTATTGCTTTTATTCTTCACTTCATCATTTAGTTTTCCAAAACGGAAAACAAACATGGAGAAAATATGGAGGGCTCGGAACCAGTCACTGATGTGAAAATGAAATAATAATATAAAAGCCAACAAACTCATACAGTTTAAGCAAATTATACATTTATTGATGGCACTATTGAGAACAGTGATAAAGATAATATTGCACATATCTGTCATTCTGAAAAAAAAATGAGGCAAATGCAGTATAATTTTTGATATGAAGAGAAACCCCACCATATAAATCGTATAAACCACAAAGAAATCAGTTGACACTAACACAGCAAATTTAACACTGCAAACAAAATTTGAACATGAGTGTTACTGGTGCAGTAATTGGAAGTGGAAGAGAGGAATAGTCCTCAGTCCAGCAGCTTTCTGCTTGTCCAATGCACATAATGTGAATCTCACAGCAATTACAGGTATGTCATCGCAGTGAACATTTCTTTAATTTACTATAGTGGAGCACGCTGGGCTGGGATTGATGAATAAATTGTGGATCATTATTGCATTATTATGGCAACAACAATAGTCAAGAGGGCAAGAAGAAACTGGGACAGATTGTCCCTGTATTTTAATTTTTTTTAAAATCAGACATTTTGTGCTAATTTATAATTCAGGTTCAGCCACCATGTGGTTGTTCCACTGCCATCGCGGAATTTAAGAACTAGTCTATTGCACTTCCTGTTGCGTCATGCTATTACTTCCTTTGAATGGATAGTCAGCACAGAACGTAAGTCCCGGCCAGGATGACCTGGGACCATTCTTGGTCTGGTCTCTAGCCTTCAACCTGTTTGGCATGGGTGGCCCTACCAGGAGCAAACGGCTCCAGCCAGCCTGAGTCGCTGAGACACTCAAGTTCCCCAACCGCAACAAGGTGATAGTCCTCTGAGGATTCGCAGGCCTACATAGTATAGTAAATCCACATATCTGTTATATAAAATTCAATCTTTGAATTCAGATTTTGTCACAAAAGTATCCTGAGTTTCAGTTATAAAAGACTTGTGAATT
This sequence comes from Peronia peronii, assembly GCA_039654565.1. Classification (NCBI taxonomy): domain Eukaryota; kingdom Metazoa; phylum Mollusca; class Gastropoda; order Systellommatophora; family Onchidiidae; genus Peronia; species Peronia peronii. Next base: position 9,878 of record JBCEWB010059732.1, read on the forward strand.
TTTGTCTCTAAATTTAGTAATGAACACTATATTATCACTAATTACAATTACATTCTAAGTAATCTAAAGAAGCTACATGTTTGTGACTGGCTATTACAAAGGTCTAATACACATTACAACATCTGTGTCTTACACTATCTTTGTATTGATATAATACATACATGTCATGTATATAGACATATATTCTGTCAAGTACCTTACTTAAATCATGACAACGGTAAGATTTCAGTACAGTGGTCCTGTGCTAATCCTTGATAAGCTGTCCCAAAGTAGAACTAATGATAATGAGATGATACAAGATTCTTGTGGCTGAAAGTGGAACAGACAGGGTCAGGGAGCACAACATAGTCTCCAGCAAGGCAGGGTCAGCGAGCACAACATAGTCTCCAGCAAGGTTTTTACCTCACAGTACATCAGTTCTGTCTTATTGTACCTCACCTCTGTGCTGCTCAACTGTCTTTCATGTATTTTGTTTCTCATGGTATGCACATGAAAATTCAGTACCTCACCATTTTGCAGTGAAATGACATCAGTCATTGAGCTTTCAATGATTAAACATGAGAACTCTCTGTATTATACATGCACATGGAATTGTCAACAGTTGAGAAGAGGGGACAATGTTATCTATGCTGTAATATAATCTTTGTCTGTGACCTTAGGGCTTTACATATTATGTGCTTTTGCACACATACAGACACACATCCATACACATTACATCTACAGTTAAACACACACATGCACATACAGGTACCCATACACAATTGTGGATAAACACACACTCCTACATATATCTAAATTATGCAGCAAGCAAAACCCAAAACTAAAAGGGGCAAGCAAAGCAGAATTAAGTGGGGACAATATCTTTATATCATGCTCTGCTTCTCCTTTTATATAGCTTGCAGTCAGTCAAAATCAGTCATGTGTTAGTTTTCTATCAAACTGAGTTATTATTACCAAATAAAACTTGACTTTGTACACTTTTGTGTAGTGAAAACAACAGTATTGAGCTGGCATGCTCAGTCAGAGAAGTTGTAGATTGAAGAGACTGAGGGTGACCCCGCAGTATCAGATGGAAAACTGACAAAAATGAACAGTTTACCACCATATTATCACCGCACAACATCCCCAGCTTGCAAATGCATCACACAGTCATCAACTTGTCCAGCTTCAATATTAGAATAAACAACTAATAATGGTTTCAGATCTGATATTAGGGGGAAAATAATATTTCCCTTCCTATTTAGCTCTTTATAATGCAAAAAAAAAAAAAAAGGGGGGGGGGGGGGGAAGACACACACAAACAAAAGGTCACAGCACCTTTTCTCCTTCTTTACAAAGCTTATTTTTATAATGTGTCTAGCACAGTGAGGTAAGAATTGGCTGAGTGAAAAATGACCCAATCACAACTGTGGAGAAATCAGCTATGTCTTAAATGATTGTAGTGTAGTGAGTCAAGATATGTTCTACAAGACAAACAACAGTATAAAGTTGCTGCATGTATGCAAAGAAATCTGTGATAAATGAGCATTGCTGAAAACCTCAGCTATTTTGAGTCACAGCCTTTGAAAACTTTCAATAAAAAGAAAAGTAGGAGGACAACAATTCTACAACGATATAAACAATTAAAATTACCCCAGGAATGTACAGCACCTGAAAGTATTGGGGATGGATTATAAGTGATCACTGTAAAACAAAACAAAAACGATAATTTAAAAAAAGATAAACTTTCTTTGCCCTCAAAAGGCAGTCCTTGTCTCAGTTGATGAACTATAGTAAACATGTAAGATATTCAAACTAACATGCATACAGACTTCAGTACCTGTGTAGCATCAGAACAAGGGGAACTGCTGTGACTTGACAAGCCTAGCATTGATGGCAGAAATACACATTTTTGTAGAGCTTTCTATTAGTTCTGATATACAATAAACATACAATATAGTAATTCCATAATACTGCTAACTGAAAAACGTCCTACTACAATCATTTATTAGCAAATTGATACATTTGCCTTATGTCTGACCTTCTTACCCTTGATCCTAGGAACATCAAAGGGTTGATATGGCCAAATATTTACTCATCATACTTTGTAATAGAAACAGTTTTCAAGCAGTAAACAATTCAGTAACACAGATTCTGGGATTCAGCATTTTTTACATACATATTCTCAGCACCTTTCATGGAATTGACAAAATACTGTGGTGTTAACTGGAATCATTTTTTCAAGATAATCAGGCTGTTTTGTCAATTCTATTTCAGCTTTATGTCTCCTCACTCTAAAAACCATCCATACCAACAGGACACACACACAAACCAACAGGACAAAGGTTGTGACACAGATTGACAATATGGTGCCCATTGGCCCAACATCTAGGGTTGGCCATTGTGTACTGGGAGGTTTGGTCTGACAGGTAGAATATTTCTGGCTGTTGGAGAAGTTCTTGCAGTTGTTGTTGGTGTGGCTGATGACGTCCTTGTAAGTGCCAGCTGGACAGGGCAGGCAAGTCTTGAAACCGTTGTGTCCATCAGTATAAAGGCATTGGTCCACTCCACAGCTCACTGGGGGGAAGAAACACAAAGGACACATCTAATGAGAAACAATGTGACAACCAGCCACAAAACATTGGCATTGAAATGACATGTCAAATATCATGGCTGTCAACCGGTTTTCAGTACATGTAGTTGAAAATTCATGACACATTAAACGTAGACCAGTAATGGATGCTAACTCATCTGTTATCAAATTTATAAATGGATAAAAATCATCTACCAGAGTTTGAAGGAATCTACGCTAGCATCTTACTCACCTCAATGCAGTGTCAGGTGGGGCAAAGGAGTTTGAATAATGAATCAAGACTAAGAATGTTAGCAATTTCCTCCAGTGAAAAGCCATCTTGCACATGATGCACACATTATGACTTCAGCAAAGAGATTGCCTTTAAAGTTGTTTGGTTTTTGTTAATGTCATTTTACTTTCTCTGACAAGCTGTGAAGTTTTACATATGCAACAGTTTTTACTACTGGCAACTACAGTAATGTTATGCTACAATAAAATACTTTATTAAAGAGCAACTTGTAGTTCATGTGGTCAATTTGATAACAAACTTATCATTTCACTGTGCCGAGCTAAATATTATGTCCTGCGTTTTTTTTCCTCGTATCTAAGATCAGGATGTATATTAGGAGTTGAAGTTGAATTCAGGCACCTATGATTTATCATGAAAACAGTTTTTAAAACAGAACTGTATATTAAATGCATAGTAAACATCTTATAATATTTTTCGCCAGTTTTATGCAGAGACGTATATAAAATTTGTTTTTTCCTGAGAGCAGGCCAGGTGTGAATTACATGATCAGAAAGCAGCATATTGAGAGCCCTATCTCATTCTCATAAACTGATGCGTAGTCATATGAGCCTTTCATGTGAATGTAGTGATTACTTCTTATATTTATTTTGATTTCATCCAGCAGTGTATGTGATAGTGAGAATGTAGCCATTATGTAATCATTGTTACTCTCATATTCATTATTGTTATTGTTTCTGGTTGATAAAGTGGTATCTTCTTTCAATGCTAAATTTACCTAAATCACTGCTGTTGCTCTCTTTGATTGGCAACAATTCACAATAGGGTCCCACAGGGGTGTCCACCACTGCCATGTTTGGCTTTGCACAACACACAGTGTCCTGAAAGTAGTCACACTGTCTGCCTGTGTAGAGATTGCCACCACCTTCATACTGACAATCTGTGCACCTCACACAGCTGTGCTGTCCTGCCATGGAATCTTCTGACCCTTTTCTGTAGTAGCCCTGGACACAGCCCAAGAGTGTTGGCTCCTTACGGGTACATTCTCTCACAACTATTTCAATA
>JBCEWB010059754.1:0-13742 GCA_039654565.1 Peronia peronii
GATGGATGGATGGATGGAGGGAGGGAGGGAGGGAGGGAGGGATGGATGGATCGATGGAGATTGGTGGACCAGTTGTCCGGTCAAATTGACAGGTAAGCAGATAGGTTAGTTTGTTAATTCTTACCTCTGGAATACATTTGGACTGTTTGTTCCCAGGGGCAGGCCTGACTGGCCTGCTATGAAGCCAGAGGATAAGGGTGTCGTCACCTTCGTCACAGAGATGGACCGTGAGGGCGCCGGGGCGCTGGGCAGTATTGGCTGTGAATAGCCAAAATTGTAGGATGATCCGGAGCTATCGCCCAGCGAACCGGGAGGATGATGGGCGGGGGAGTAGCTGGGGATGGTGGGAGAGGAGCTGTCGTTACCAGAGGATCCGACACCCATTCTGCTGGAAGTGGAACAGAAAAGCAATAGTTACGTTGCCAGAACTAAGAACTATAGTTCTGATGCTTCCACGACTGCAGCACTGAATTTTTATTTTTTTATTTTTTTTTGATAGTCATAGTTATAATTGCTGGGTTAGGATTAATTAAGTCTCAGAACTAACTCAGCCCTAGACGTGAACCTTGAAACTAAGTACTAGAAACCATTGCTAGAACTATGTGCTGGAACTAGACACTAGAACTCAGTCCTAAACTAAATGGTAGGATAGAGCACTAAGGATATGTGTTATAGCTTAGTAAACTGAACTTTAGTAGTCAATCACAAAACTGATATCAAGTGTTAAACAAAAATAATTGCAAGAACTAAGCATCAGAGTAAAACACTATGAATAAGGTTTGATCTCAGTACTGGCGCTAAATGCCAAAAGTAATCCACAAAACAAACTACTGATACTGAGCGAGAAGAAGTAAGCACTGAAACAAAGCGACAGAACTCAGTGCTATAATTGAGGGTAGAAACTGGATAGATAATTATTATCTTTTTTTTTTTTTCAATACTAGTCCTGTAACAAAAAAGGGAGTCTATCAAGTTGAAATTCATTCCACACATAAATAATAGGCTAACATGACAAAAATTGAAACCACTTTGTGAGCTACACTGTTATGTGGTTGTGCATTTGGCCTATTACAAGGGTGAGAAAGACAAAAAAACTAATGTTAAATCTGACTTGCCTTTTTATCTTTTTCCTTTTAAAATTTTATTTTTATATAGGCAGGGCTAGCAGTATATGATCACAACCATGCCATAAATTTATTTTCTACCGGGAATACTGTGGAGAGTATGAGACGTTTCATCTCTTAAATTTTCATTTTTCAAACCCATCCGAACCCCTTTTTCCTCTTCCTCCGTAATTTCTTGATAAACTTTTCGATTTTTTCTTTTTTTTTTTTAAATTTATTTAATTACTTATTTTTAAAAAATTTATTTTATGCTATTTGTTTTTTCTAGTGGTAGAAATGTGGACACTGGATATTTTTTAATTATAAATCTCAGGTGCTCTCATCATTCTTTTTATTTCATAACAGATTTTTACCGTGTTCTGGTCATTTTATTTCTTTCTTTTTTTTCCCTGGGGAAATAAACAGGTAATCTTTATCTCATGAACTCATCTCTACTCCAAGAAATATTGATAGACTTTGTGTCAATCAATATTTCTCTAATCGCCACAAATCCTAGGCTGAAGGTGAGTGCGCTAAGTTACCAATCTACAAAGGCCAACAAACAAAGAAAGGGATGACTGTAAGTTCAGAGACTCCTTCTATGGAGTCAACCGACGTGACGTCACCACATCCTGCAGCTGCCAAACCAGGCAAGGTTTCAATTTGAACTGAATCAGTACACAAATAAAGTCAACGACTGTGATTTAGAGAACTGAGAAACAAAGACACATAAGAGATTGTGTTTAATATGTTACAAGCCGTGTTTCTCGACCTCTACACGTTCATATTAACATTTTGTTCATAAGAAACGTTTATTCTAAGCATAACATTGAAGAAATTTCAACAGTAAATTGAAATCATGATATTCCAAGCTTCGTTGAAGATCTTTTTTTCTTTTTTAAAATAGATTTCTTCTCTTGATTTAATTTATTATTAGACAAATATCTAAAGGTTCTGCTTGTTTGTTTGTTCGTCGGGATTTATGTGTTTATTTATTTGTTTGTCTAATGGTCGGTTGGTTTGTTGGTGGATTGCTTTATTGGTTTGTTTTTCTTTGTTACTTTGTTTATTAGTTTGTTTGAAAATTACGTTGGCATTACGAAAACACCACAATGAAATAAAACTTCAGTGAACTGTCCTCACCAGCACCACCAGACTGACTGGAGACAGGAATTGACATAGGCATATTGGACGCAATACAATTGTTCTTAGAATCCATTTAAAACGTGACGATCAGGGGAAGTTTTGTCTTAAATATTTGTTTTATATAATATTCCTCATCTTGACTACAACACTGACCTGTGTTATGTAGGAACCCCTGATGTACTATAACAAATTTGATCACATTTACCTTTATACACCTTCGTTGATTAAAAATAACCTTGTTGCTGTCTCCCTCCGAAATTAAACTGCGTCTGCCCTTTTGGTTCTTTTTTTTTTTTTAAGGGGGGGGGGGGGTGTGGTGTTGTTGTTGCTGTTGCTGTGAGACAACTAGTCATAAAGGCCACTGTTTGATGATTGTCACACAGTTTTCTATGTCCTCTGAATTTAAATATATAAAAAAGAAGGCAACAGGCGCCTTTAAAATGACGAGCTCCTATGTATATAATGTTGAGCAACTGAGTATTGAAAATTTGCTTGTAAATCAGCCCCTCCGCTTGCCATTCACCACCTTTTAGAGTAACCTTAGCACTTATGGAGACTGGCCTTTCTTCTTCTTCTTTTTCTTCTTCGTCTTCTTCTTCTTCTTTTCTTCTTCTTTTTCCTCTTCTTCTTTTTCTTCTTCCTCTTCTTTTTCTTCTTCTTCTTTTTCTTCCTCTTCTTCTTCTTCTTCTTCTTCTTCTTCTTTTTTTTTTTTAAATTAATTCTTAGAAATTTCATATTCCATATCCATTTCATTCTTGAGCACACTATAGAGGAGGTTTGTAGAAGTGGTTTGCAGTGCCCAATCCCATTTAAATAAGTAAAAAATGGAGTTGTGGGATGAACAACAGAAATATAAACATCACTGAGAGCAGACAGGTGCAAAAATTACCTGTTAAAACTGTCTCGAAAGCCTTTCGCGAAGGGGTTATTGTCAATTTTCAGTTGGGTTATCTGAGCAAAAAAAGAAGAAAAAAAAAGAAGAAAAAAAGGTTAGGATTAGTTTTATTAGTAATGAAGACAGAAAAAAGGAGAGAGAAAAATATGTATGCGGGCCCAGGGAAACATCTTAGCAAATTTGTGTAAGCTCGAATTTGTGGGTTTCTTTTCATAAGTCATTGATAAATATATATGAATTTCAATCATTCGAATAGTGTTAACGTATGTGGTACTTTATTATGATTATTACAAGTTCTCTTCCCCTTTCTTATTCCTCTTATTTTCATCTCCTATTTTTCTTCTCCTTTTTGTCACCATCAATTCTTCTTCTAATTTTCTTAATAGCTGTGTGAAATTTGGACAGAATTCAACTTTTTAAACTCCCCCTTGTAACTGTTAAAAATCCCTGAGAACTGTGTCCCTGGGCCTGTGGACATAACAACAATAAACATGACAATATTGACAGTGACATCAGAGATAAGCTCGGGTGCCTGGCTCAAAATTTAATGTCAGACTAAGGGTGAGCATTATATGCACAACAGGGACGGTATGCGGTGGGGCGGAGGGGGGGGGAGTATTAATAAAGAAGTAGTTTATTTGAATGGAAAGGGAGTGGAGTTTGAAGAAAAGGGAATAGGGGGAGGGGAGAGTTTGGGGACAGGGGAAAGGGGAGAAAGGAGGGGGGAGGGGTTGACTGAGTAGCTCTTCACCTCAAGCTTTCTCAATAGACAGAACAAATTTGTTCCGACCAAGCGAAAGGCTGGAAATCCCCATCTAATTTTAGTGGCGGGTACAAAACTCCGATTGTTCACTGCCATTGACACAGAAAAACAAAAAATTATGCACGGAACCGTGACAATTGTTCTCGGATCTCGTGATGGAGCGGAAACAAATATCAGTGGTGTTCTATTTTTAGCGCGGGTACAAACACTCCGCCGGGGATTTCTGGGTTTTGCTTAGTCGAATATGAACTATTATGAACATCCAACAGCTGTGGCTCCACATCTAAAATCACAACCATACAAACAAATCCACCAAGATCAAATCGGTGATTGATCCAGAGAACTGAGCACTTAGCCTCGTCCACTTCCTCACTTTACATCCTCTCACCACCCCAACCCGCTCGCTCTCTCTCTCTCTCTCTCTCTCTCTCTCTCTCTCATTCTCTTTCTTTCCCCCCCCTCTCTCTTTAAGATAAGATGAAGAGAGTCAGTCCGATATATCAGTGGTATTTTATACGACCCTATAGAAACAGTGCGTACGTGATCATTTTTTATTATACAAGTTCCTGGAGTTGCTGTTGTTAATGTTGATGCTGTTGTTGTTGTCGTTCTTGTCCTTGCCATTGTTGCTGTAGTTGGTGCTATTTTCGTTCTTCTTTGTTTTGGTGGTGGTGATGTAATAATTAGAACAGAAAAACGAGGAAGGCAGTCATGTGTCGCCACAATAGAGTTCACCTATATCCTGGGACATCCCATCGACCTTTGACCTTGGCCTTGCCTCGGCCGTAAGTTTGCATCACCTCTTGACTTCGTCCAGTCATGGTGGGCAGGAAATATATGACTAAAACCCTTCGCTAGAGTGACAGACTCATAGCCAATAGACTTAAATCGATTAGCGCATTCTGCGAAACCCCCGGCGTCTATTTTTAGAAGGTGGGCAGCCGACCACACTGCGCTGAAACAATCAGGCCAAAAGCTTACTCACTGAGGCTTTGAATCGAAAGGTTGGTTAACAAAACATGCTCTTGTGGCGTGAGGAAAAGCAACTCAAGGCGAAAAGATCATGAGGATATTAAAGTGGTGACTTTCAAGAGATTTCCACAGTCCAAAACACAACGAGAAAGATGTATGAGTGGATAAGGCGATGCAATCGCCCACATAGCTGTCAGCAACATTGGTTACCTCCATTTCGTGTGCTCGAAGGCGAATGTTTGTGTTGAGTGTGGGCTTTTGTTTAACCAAGCAATAGCAAGATCTGTGTTGCTTATCTATAGTTTAAGTTTACAAAATTATTAACTTATCTGGCAGGGGTTAGATCTAGATCTAGATCTATAGATCATCTAGTGCCATGTGGCTCATCTAAGTCAAGATAATTTACTTTCAAAGACACTGCTACCTCCAGAATCTGGATTTAAAAAAATGTTTAGAATTTTTATTTAATACCAAGGTATACTTTATATCAAGGTTTAAATAACAAAGCTAAAGAAGGAAAAGGACTGAAGTGTGCAGGAAGATAACTTGTTTAGATATATAATTTATCATCTAGGTTCCACTGTAATGAAACACCAACACCATATCAAGATAGTCAGGATGTTGACATTGTTTTTTCTTTTTTTGTGGTTGTTGTTGTTGTTGTTTTGTTTTGTTTTGTTTTGTTTTCGGAGTGTTTTTTTATTTAAAAAAAAAAAAAAACGTGGGCCTAATCTAAGATCTTGTGAACAAGAGTATGTTTGGCATTATGTTAGTTAATTCATACTTGTGAGAGTAGAGTTTTGCCAATCTTGATTATATTGTTCTCATCTTTCTCCATCTCTGGTATCATAAAGCAAACAAAACAAGCTTACCTCACAATGCTCAGATGGTGAAATGGAAAGCATATTAACTGAACTCAAACGTGATTATTATGAAAATGCTTAATATTTAAAACTAACGATAATACAAATTCATTACGCTCATTTCACATTTTATGGTTGATCTCAGCTCATGTTAAAGTAGATCTAGATCTAGATTTGCTGATTTGCAAAAAAAAAAAGTCCATCAACCGATCAAGAGTTTAGATCTCACTATATCTAGATCTCGATGTGGCCTAGGACGAAATTATTATTAGGAATAAAAAAATCGCCTAGATGCTAAAATGAAATGCTTATCAGTATCATAAATAAGTGAACGAATAAACATTTTATGCAACTTGGATGTAAGTCTGGATCTAATGCGGCGAGAGACAGGAAATAATGAGGAGGAAGGGATATCAGAGTCATAAGTGGGATATAGATTTAGATCTATGGACGTGTGAATCTCCAAATGAATTATTACATAGGGACCCGTCTGTTCGGTAGAAATTCGTGCAAAAACAAAATGTTCTTCGCCCCGAAATTAGCTTTTTGCCATTCGCCATCATGGAATACAAGCGAATGCAGCTCGATATCTGCCCCTCTTCTAAAAATAGAAGCACGAAATTTCCAGGAGATGGGCTTAATCGAGACTCTCCTATTGAACCTAGATGTCCTCCAAATAAAACGTAATGAGTAGTGTTTTATGACTTAATGACGCAGGAAAAAGCCTGACGTACTTGCGCGTTGGGTTTTTCTCAAAATATTGTGTTCTGCTAAGTGTCTAAAGTTGCTATTATTGTTACTGTTAGGTAGAGAGTATGGTTATGTATGATGTGAATTTTCCCTTTCTTTTATTTGTTACTTTATACTGCATCAGTCCTTCCCTTCTCGCTCACGATCAAAGCAGATAATACGCAGAGAGAAACGGGCTACGGAGTCATAGTCGAGCCATTGTACTTTCTTCGTTCAGGTTCCTCATCTTCCTGTGACATTTACCGAGACCCGTTGATGACGCAGATGGAGAATCAATACTTACTGTTTGTTTGTTTCTGTAGATACACCAGCAGGTGTTGGTCCGGACTGACCAGACTCAAAGATGAACCATCAATCAGTCCAGAATCATGTGCATGGCGCTAAGGCCGATGAGATCGCTTTTGATACGTATCACATTGGGAAAATGTTTGATTTTATATCGGTTAATATTAGTCACCAAGTTACAGACATGTCGGCCATCAGAGTTAAACTATCCAATGTGGACAACATGCCAGCCAAAGATTAGTTACAGGTTAGTAATGAACGACTTCCTGGTTGGTGGAGTTAGTGGGTCCAGTATGAAGCAATATAAATCCTAGATGAATATTTTAAACTCCTACCTGGATTTATCCTGCATTCCTTTGGCATAGGGATTATATTTTATTTTCACATGGGTGACCTGAAATTTAGAAGTCGGTAACAATTTGCATTTGTTGAGATGACAAAAAGATAATGTCTGTTTTTGTTTTGTTTTATTTTTAACGTTATGAATTTATAAACTCTGTTTCATCAAGGTAGCAATGAGCATTTTTGTAAGTCACATTTTTTTTTTATTTTGGGGCCAGGAACCTGTATTACGAATAAGCTTTGTAAAGAAAAGAAAAAATTAGTTTTACTCTCTTTTTAATCAAAGTGCACGAAATAAAAAAAAGAATTAAATAAACAGAATACAATTTTTTAAAAGTGAAAAAAAATGGAAAAAAAAAAAAAAAAAAAAAACCCATTTCATTACAAAATAAATTTTCCTGAATTTTTCGTTGAGAATATTATAAATTAATAGAGCAATTTGATTTTTCTCATTTTTCCAGTATTGGTTTATGATCCATAGCTCAACAAATTTTGAAGTGATTTGGCTTACAAAATGCCTCATTGCAAACTAAAATCGTATGTAACATCCCAGCAATGTAATCTCCAGCAAAACTTCATCAGCAATTCTGTCATTGTCGATGTACTACAGAGCCAATGCCCTCTCAAACAACGACCGTTTCGGATGTGCTTACGGGCTGTGGTGACGTCCACACAAGCGTAAAATGTGGTTCGAGCCTTTATTATTCTCAATGCACGAATAGAAATGAATTAGGAAACAGGGGAGAAAAACTTGATCTTTGAATTCTGTTCAGTCAAATAATTAAAATTTACAAAAGGGCATACCGTATGGGCGTCAGAATGCATCTCTTGTGAGTAATCAGCTCTTCGTTTTTTGCCCCAACAAACATGGCGTTGTTTCAGCTAACGAATTTTTAATCGTTTGTCTGTTTCAAAAAATATTTTTTAGATGACTTCATCTATACCTAGCGAGTTTACTGTTTTAATTGAAAAACAGGCTTCAGTATTTTGACAGATGCTTAAAGAACATCAAACTCTGGAAATGTCAGTGTTGTGTAAATGAACTAAATGAATCAACATAGTGGCATTCAATGGGCTCATCACTGATACGAGCGCGGATTCAAGTGTTTCCTTTCTTTTTTTCCCAGTGACATGATTTATCATTGTTCCTAACAATGCAATATGGCTTATGAAACAACGTCATGGGGAAAAAAAACTGAGGATAACATCTTCTTATCAATTCCATAGACAAAACTAAATTTTATCAGATTTTTCTTCTCCGAGGTTGACTTTTTCTTAAAGTATCTCTTTATACAAGCTCTACCATGCAAACTCTAACCCGAGTCCAAATTTAGATGACAATGGCCACTACTGTCTTTGAGGGCAGCGTTACTGCGCATACGGCTACTGGAACAGAGAATTGGACAGGCGGTTTGGTAGTATGTGTTACTAGAATTCTGCCAAATCTTATCCACTCCACTAAATAGTCTGACCAACAGCAGGAGCAGCGTGGTCGAGAGGTAGATCCCTGCCTCAAGATGTAAGTGTCAGCTCGAATCACTGAGCGACATGGGAAAAATTAGAACGTGATTTTCTTTCCGTGGTTCACTGGTCCGCTGAGTGGGTGAGCCAAACATCCACCCTCCTGGCATAACGGCTAAATTATGTACGTTGCATAATAATTATTTAAACGATTGACAGTTAAAAATCGGTCCAAGAATAGACGAAACGACGCTGTCAGGGCTGCAATTTAAAAAAAAAAAATAATAATTCATTCGTTCAGACTGGATACGCGTTTAAATCAGAGATAATTGTAATCTTGGCACTGAAAAGCCTGAGCACAGATATAACCTCTGAAAATTTAAAGACTTCCTTCGATGATTTATTTGCCACCTGCATTTTCAGGGAATATTCTGAAAACAACAGAAATGAGAAAAAACATTGCGGAAATGGCTTAAACTTGTCGGACTCGTATGTCAAGGAATTCGGAAGAGGCATAACTTTGAACAAAGCACGGATAAAAGACATTCCGATAGATAATTATAATGAATGGTCCATCGTAACCTTGGTCCCAAAAATTTGTACAACTAGTCAATAGAAGTACAGCCTAAGGTTTTTTTAGATCATAGTATAGGAAAAAAAAGTTTATATATGTTAAAAAAAGCATTGAACTTAAAACATAACAATAAAACAACAACAATCATGATATATAACAATAGTAATAATAACATAATAATAACAATAATGAAAATTACTATAATTATAATCATGGTGATGATGTAGTAGGAATAATAATACGCTTTTTGAAGACAGGAAAAAAAGAGGATAAAATAAAAAAAATTTGAGTGATCAATGGCCGACATGTGCTAAAAAATATTTACAATGACCAAAGTTTCAAACGATAGGTGTGAACGAACAGAAGGGTAGTTACTGTAAACAGCGATAAATAGTCCGAGAGAAAGGAAAATTTGAGGAGGAGAGAAGGTAAGAGGAAACACAGAGTGCAGATATATGTTATTGAATTACATTTTAATAACTAAAGTTCGTTTTCCATGTTGGATTTCCAGCTCATAAAGGTCACGCTGCTGGACAAACTGACAGGATCTGTAGAGGTGGACGTTTCTAAGTCTCCCACCGCTCATGTGGCATCAGTCAACGCTTGCTTTGTTCAACATAGTGGATTGTCAAGTAATAGTTGCATTCGGCTACTTTCTTTATTTTGCAGAGCACACTGTGCTGTAAACATGAACTTTTATACAATATGGGCAATTACAGTGTAGCAACATCGACAAATAAGACACTGGGAAAGATGAGATAATTGTTCATACATTTTGCCATTATTTCCAATCCAAGTTTTTATCTGGTCACGAGAAAAATCAGGCCAAGCCCATCTGGACACATGTCGATTTGTCTACAAGAATTTTTAACTTTCGGTAGAAATGAATCATTTGTCGCCTTCACGAAAAAAAACTGTGAATCAGAGAAGCAGACAGACTGAAAAACAGACAACGAACAAAAATTGATGCCAATGTCGATGAAAGCGTAACCTGTATTTTATGTCTTTTGGAGTTTAGGAAACTTGGCAATGAGTGAGGGGTCTCCCCTATGCTGAACATACTCAAGTGACTTCCAAAATATTTTCACCGTTATCTGGAACAATTAGACCAAGAGGCCAGGAAAACACTGAGTCACGGAGAAAAAGTATGTTCAAATATTTCCACTCCCCGGTCGGATATGAACCTTCAACACTTTCATTGGAAGGCAGACAACTAATTTCTCGACCTCACCCGCAATGCTATAGGCATTAGAGTAATCAGTTTATATACCACCACCAGTAATTAGAAAAGATAATTAACAACAACAACAGATGGGCAGTGGCAGCAACAACCACTATAACAACAATGTGATAACAGCAGTCTTAGCAGTGACAACAATAACTTGAATGCCTTCATAACCATGAGTGGCCCAGTGCCATAGCCGCGAATAGGTAAAGAAGGCCTTGAAAATAGAAATCCGAAGTAAAACCATGTATAAATAAATGTATAGACAGATGTAAATACATAAATAGTAGATTCTATTACATTAGTTCTCTGTTGTTGTTGATGGCATTGCTGTTTGCACATTGAGGGGAAGTAACTCGTAGTATGTCAGTGTTATTGTTGTTGTTGTTGAAGTAGTATGGAACACTACTACTCACCCATTCATTCATTCACGTTCTCACTCACTTACTTACTCACTCACTCATTTACTCCCTGATCCAGTCACGCACTTAGTCAATTACTCACTTATTCACTCACGCCCTCATCCACTCACTCCTTTACTAACTCACTCACTCATTCACTCACTTACTCACCCATTCACTAATCCAGTCACGCACTCAGTCATTCACTCAGTCATTCACTCACTCTTTCACTTACTCACTCATTCTCTTCCTTGCTCACCCACTCACTCAATCACTTACTCAACCCACTGAGTCACTCATTCACCCACTCCCCTCTAACTCACTCACACTCACTCACTTATTCACTCACTCACTCACTCAACCAATCATCAATCAATCAAGCAAGCAAGCAAACAAGCAATCAACCACTTTCTTTGTCACTCACTCGTTCACTCATAAACTTGCTCACTCACTCACTCACTCACTCTCTCACTCACTCTCTCACTCACTCACTCTCACTCACTTATTCGCTCACTCGTTCAATCAGTCATCAATCAATCAAGCGAGCAAGCAAACTAGCAAGCAATCACTTTCTTAATCACTCGTTCACTCACAAACTTGCTCACTCATTCACCCACTTACCCACTTACTTATTCACTCGTTCACTCACTCACTCTACTTACACACTCATTCACTCACTCACTCACTCACTCATTAACTCACTCACTCACTCACTCACACACTCATTCACTCACTCATTCACTCACTCACTCATTTACTCACTCACTCATTCACTTATTCACTCACTCACTCACTCATTCACTCACTCACTCACTCACTCATTCACTTACTCACTCACTCATTCACATTCACTCACTCATTCACTCATTCATTCACTCATTCACTCTCTCATTCACTCACATACTCACTCGCTCATAAACTATGATTTGTCGGCCCGATGACGAGGGTCGAAGACTGTGCAGGACGGACAAAACTGAGCCACTCCTAGTCCCTTCCCGTATCAGTTCACTCCCATTGTCATATCTCCAATCTCTTGTGCGTCTTCGCATCTCTTCTGTCAATTTTACATCCCTCCTTTCCATAATGTTATTCTCCCCTCTGCCTCTTCTGCTTATGTTGTGTCTGTCTATCGTCCACCCTCTCCCCGTACACCTCCCCCCGACACACATGCACACACACATGATCGGCGCTGCATATTTTGATATTAATGCAACTTAAAAACGCATGAGGAAGGATGATTCTCTCATGTGGTGAGCGGCTGGATGCACGTGCAATGCACATGAACTTTTTCATTTTTTTTCTACAAGTAAAATCTTCAACAATGAAAGTGCCAGAAGAAATTACGATAGGATAATTCCTATTATGATATTATTCATCATCAAGAAATAAATTATCATTAAGGCCAGTATGACATTATGAGCAATCTTGTACACTATTGTCTGTAATTTGGAAATTTATTCAGATGGAGAGTTTACTGAGCGAAGCTGTAAGTAGATCTACCGTTACGTTCTATATACGTCTTTCAACCTCCTGGTGGAGGTTATCTCGTAGATCTACCCCTCGACATTTTTGAGGTTGAAAGATCCGCTCTTTTTGTCAATTGAATCAACTCAAACGTACTACAATCAGACCAACAAATGTTTTGCTTTTTGGTTTTGTTTGTTTGTTTGTTTGTTTTAAGCCGTTTAATCCTGAGATAGAAGGATTATCTCGGCTTTAAGTGACCGCCTGATTTTGGTGAGAATTTTTGTCGGTAGAAATTTGGAATTTGGAAATGTTACCCCTGACAGCGGCATGCAGCCTACTCTTTCATCGCGATTTTGAACTGTCAAGGGTTTCTTTAACGTGCGTAACGTACACAAGGAACCTCCAAAATATATTCGCCCTTATCCGAGGAAGCTAGACGTCGGGCTTCCCTATCCAGAGTAAGCCAGGTGACCTTTGAGTCACTGAAAACAATGCAGATTTTTCGATCTTCGTGTCCTTCTATCCCCCAGAGGGAGGACCCGCGGATCGAGCCCGGCCAGAACCCGCAACCTCACTGACGTGAGTTGTTATCACCCTGAAGCAGACGCCAAACCATGGAGCCACTGCGCCCCTAAAACCAACAAATGGCAGAGGGACCAGTCCTTTTGACCCACTTACGTACTTACGTCTGTATTCTGATAGGCTGTCACGGCGATAAACTGCGTGTCCGGGAAGGCGTGGCATAAAATCTTCTCCCCTTCCTTCCCATCAACCTCTTCGGCTATGTGGATTCTGGGTTGGTAGCGATGCATGGAGTTTAGGATGACCTAAAGAAAAGGATAAAGAATGTTTATTTTGGTCTGTGTTAAGCGTTAGCTAAATTATATGTGAACTGTTGGTCATACCTCAGTTGGTCGGTCGGGTGGGTGGCTGACTAGTTGGTTGATTGGTTGGTTGTTTGGTTGTTGTTTTTTTTGGTTGGTTGGTTGGTTGATTGGTTGGTTGATTGGTTGCTTGCTTGCTTGCTTAATTGGTTGGTTGGTTGGTTGGTTGATTGGTTGGTTGGTTGCTTGCTTGCTTGCTTGCTTAATTGGTTAGTTGGTTGGTTGGTTGGCTTCTTGGTTGCTTGGTTGTTTGACCTGTATAATTGTCATGTTTTATCTAAATTCAAACCAATTATATTTCTTCTTCCTTTCCTTGTTTTTCGCTTTTGTTCAGTTTATTTTGGTCGGGGAGGTGGTACTGATAATAATGATGTTCGTCTTGTCAATTTCAAACCCTCTGGCAGCACTAAGACTTGGTAATTCACGTTGTCTCTATAGTAAACGACTATTTTCTTATCTGTCTGGGTAATTATCATATTCTTTCTTTCTTTCTTTCTTTCTTTCTGTTTTTCTTTCTTTCTTTCTTTTTTCTTTCAGCTATCTATCTATCTATCTATCTATCTATCTATCTATCTATCTATCTATCTATCTATCTATCTATCTATCTATCT
>JBCEWB010059775.1:0-13741 GCA_039654565.1 Peronia peronii
AGACAGACAGACAGACAGACAGACAGACAGATAGACAGATAGATAGATAGATAGATAGATAGATAGATAGATAGATACCAAAAGAAGAAAAATAGGAGGAAAAAATATGTAAGAGCATAAAAAATGAGACTGATGAGCTGAAATTAATTTCACACCAGGCATTCTTATAGCCAAACGCCCAGTATCATTAAAGGGTGACCATTTACTTGGACCTGACCTGAAATGTTATCCTACCAAAACCTGCAACAAGAGGCCAAATTGTTGACTCAAAATTTTTTATTTGTATGAATGATGATGGCAAAAACGAGACAGTAACTAATAAAAGAAACTTCAGTGGCGTCAAAACATTCATCGCATTCAAATGTCATGCACAAGATATTTTTTTTAAAAATAGCCAAATTAAGAAAAGGCCGCCAAATCTGTGAACACTGAAAGTTCAATAGGAGTCATCAAATCTGAGTGTGGCTCACCGACATTTTGTCGTCTCAGAATGAAATTGCCCGAGCTATATAACAAAACTGTTGCAGTTAAGAACAATTAATTCTAGGGCCACGATTTATTGATAGTCCTCAATGACTCGGGTTGCCTGGCCTGTTTATAGGGACACCCAGATGTTTCGCCAAGCACCGTTTCGCGACCCACCGTCACGTTCTAGACGTCTTTCAACCTACTGGTGGAGGTTATCTTGGGTTCCACCCATCGGTTGGAAACGCCTGTTACAGACGGATTACATAAGTGGGCACCATGATGGCAGAATTATATTACTTACATCATAAATATAATACTCTTGACAGATAGGTAGAGGCTGTGTTATGTCACATGCTAAGGTGTATTACTGTAGTTTACTTTGACCCCTATATCATATATTAAAATTAAAGGGATACGTGCATAGATGGGAGCTATGCTAGGTGCTATGTTTATTGATCAAGCTCACCTGTGATCTTTACAGACACTCCACCGGAACAATCTTCCACTTGCACAAATTATACTCATTGGTGTTGGAATTTCAACCATCCAGGCTGCTTCATCGTCACTTCAAGTAAGTCTTTGCTATGTAAGAATTCGGACGAATAGGAATGCGAATACTTTATGCTACTTGCAGTTTTAAATGATCACTATTTAACTATAATAATATACTGGCAATTGGTGCATAAAACACTTGATTGTGACCTCTTCTATGAGCAAAAAAAAAATAGAATAAATTAGAGGGATTTAACAATGACGACATTGAAAAATAGTACAAAACTACTACTAATATTAATAGCAGTAGTAGTAATCGTAATACTACTATTATTACTACTAATTGCTATTGCTGCTGTTACTACTATACTAATTACTATTGCCGTTATTTCTAGTACTACTACTGTTACTACTTCTAGTATTATTACGACTATTGCTCGCAATAATATAGTATTACTATTACTACCACTCCTTTTATTAATATTACGACAAGTACAGTAGTTCTATTACTACTACTTACTATTGCTAATGCTACTGCTTCTACTACTACTGTCATTATTACTTTATTACTATTACTACTATTATTATTATTATTACTACTATTACAACTACTACTTATAATAATAATAATATAAGAAGAAGAATAAAAGAGAAGAAAGAGAAGTACATTGCGAATAAGGGGATTTGGAAAGTGGTATTTATATCCTTTATTTTTATACCATAGATGTATAAAGAAATTGAACAAAATTGTTAAGGGGGAGGGAGAAAGGGGGTGGGAGGGATGGAAGTCTTAAATAAGGTTTTTGCTTTAATAAAAATAACATTTGTTGTTGTTGTTGTTGTTATTGTTTGTCTTTTTTGTTTGTTTCTGTTTTTTGTTTGTTTGTTTGTATTGTTTTCTCTTACGAGTTCTGCCTTTTTCAAATATAAAAATGGTATTAAGAAGTGGATCAGCCCATTCTAACATATTGGATCAATGTTCTTTAAACGGATGTTCCGCCCTACTGTCAACCAAGATTCAGCTCTCCCTGGCTGCCACTTGCAGTGATAAATTATCACTACTTGATTATAAACAGGCAATATGTACAGAAAACACTTGATTATGACCATCTCTAGCAATATTTTGAGCCTCAATACCAGGAAAGGACATTGTTTGACCCCTCTGATATAAGAAAAAAAATCACGATCTCGCAGGTTATCAGAGTAAGCTTTTATTGAGCGTTTTAAAATGAATTTCCATGTCCTAAGTATTTTTCTTGGATCTCTGCTGCTTCGGATTACAGTTATAGGCTATATATCATACTAAAAGTCAAGACATTCTTGGTTTTGCCAGAGAAAGATATAGAGCCCACAGAAATTTAGCCCTCCAGAACCTGAAAGTGACTCTGTGGGAGCCTTTATAATGATGGGGAGGAATACTCGAAAAAGGATATGAACAGAAATCCAGGAAAAAGCAACAGAAGACAAAGATGTCATGACGACAGATCTAGTATGGGAGAAAAGGCTGCTTCAAGCCTAAAAACAGAAGACCAAAACTTCTGATGTCGATTTAGAACAACAACAACAACAACAACAACAACAACAATCACAACAACAACAAACACATTGCGTTCAAAACCTAATTTTTTCTTCCTGTTTTATTACCTACGGTTTGTTTAATTTTTTAATTTTTAATTTATTGACATTCTAACCATATTTGACATGCACCGTTTTTCGTAACAAAAGAAATAAAAGTTAACTATATGTGACCTTTTCTATTTGTACGTCGTGGAGAAAAATAGGTTAATCCGAAATAAGAGCGAATTTTTTAAAATATCACTACGTGATATTTTCAAAATACCTAGAATTTTTTTTCATACAGGGAGCCGAAAATACATAAATTTTAGATATTATGCTAAACAATATGTTAATCAAATTCCATCACGTTTGGCTTATACTTGACGGATGCGATAGAAAGATGGCCATTTTTGAAGACCCGCAATCGAACATGGTGCTGTTCCCATGACAAACATTTGAAAGAGTCGATCTTACTGCACTGTTCTCCTCTAATTTGTACATCCCAGTTTAGGTGGAGAAGGTTAAAAGAGTCTATCCGTAATCTAAAAACAAAAAACTTACTTCTAAAACGTTCCCCCCCCCCCTTCCTATACCTCCATTCGCTTAAAAGAAATTATGGACACATCGTTGCCATTATTATACCAGACGGGCTATATTTCAAAACTTAACAGAATTAGGGAGGACTCAAGCACTCACTCTATCATCAACTGAAATATTCCCCAAGAAGTGGGCGTCTGTTGCATGTAAGAGCTTATTATAGCGAGTGTTACAGAGACTCATGTCCACTATGGGCGATACACTTATCAAGCTGAGGCAATGTTTCTTGGGCCTGCCTTGTTCTAATCTTATTCGTGATATTTGTGTCTGTACTAATGGAAATAAATACTAATGTCTCTTGCATACTGAGACTCATCAACTATGAATGGAATTATTTTTTTGTAGACAAATGAATGTTATGTTATCTTATTTTTGCAGATTCTGAGCGCTTTACCTGCATAAGAAAAAGAAAAAAAGTGCAATAGTTATATGAACACAACATACACCTATACTCACCAGTTTACTTTCCTATGCACTTGCATCAGTTGTGGACTTTTTTTTAGTTAAAAAGTATGATCTAAAGTTAGCTCAAAGTGTCCAGCTCGCTACCTCATATCAAGTATGGGGCATACGCTCTGCTGTTGATGCATTGCTTGATGCATATCTCATTTAATAACAAATAAAAGGCTTCGTTTTGTACAGTCTTCTTTCACTTTTAATTTTTCAGTTTGATCAAAAACGATCAATTCTGTCCTCATTATAGCGTTAATGAAGATGTTTATTTTCCATGTAGTCTTGGCATAACTTAGATAATTTACAGAACGAAATCAATAGCGGAACCAATTTCAGATGATTTTTACCTTGCAGAGAGAGAGATTTATACATCTTTAGGTTTTTATTCTACTTAATTGCCATATCCGTATTTTTGTCACTAAATGAGTTAAAGAATTAGTATTAATTTATTTCTATAGTCAGTTATTTATTCATAGATATGCTCTGAAACTGTTTATTTATATATTTAACTTATTTCTTTTTTCTTCCTGTTTATTTCCCTATTTTTTCTCTATTATTCATTTATTAATTTTTTTCATTTATCTTTAACCTTTGTTTGTTTATTTGATGATTTGTTTGATATGACATATTTGTCTAATTATTTATTTATTGATGTATCTGTCTTTTTATTTATAAAGTATATGAATTGTTATATACATATATATAAATTAAACAGAAATTGTTTGCAGGTTTTGTTGCTGACGTGGAAAATACACTTGACAAAAAAACTAGCTGACTTTTTTTTAACGCCTCCTCTGCGAACGCCGTGAAGAGAAACCATGATAAGCTAAAAGAAAACCATGGCAACGGACTTCCAGACAGATATCAGTTAGTCTGGATTACATAATATCCAAATATTAGACTTTTGTTGACAATGAACGATTTTCCTTTTAATTTGTTTTCGGCAGTCATTTTGCATTGGCTTTCCAGACTTGTTAATTCACCTTGTGGAAGTTGCTAAGTTAACTCATTTAGTGCGGTCATTTGCTGTGAGCGGCTGGGATTGTGTTCACGATTCTTCAGTTACTGCTGTTTGGGTTGATCTTCTGAATAGAAAAAAAACAAAACAAAAAACAGTATAAATCCAAACTTACAAATTCAGATAGGACCAATATTCTCCTATGGTGAAATAGAAACTGTTAAACAGTGTGGATGATTTTAGGCGGAAATGACTAGTACATCTCAGCTTCCATGAGGTCAGGCATTTGGCCTCATGAAGTTGAATGCATTGCCTCACAAACAGATACCATGAGCATTTTTATCTCTCATTTTTAACCCCTAAAATCGTACTGTAGTTATGAAGCTGTGTGTCTTTGGTGTGTGTGTGTGTGTGTGTGTGTGTGGCGGGGGGGGGGGATTTTGATGACAGCCCTTTTCTCAGTCCGTCACCATTGTGTGTTAAGCCCGGCTTTCTCCAGACGTTCCTTACTCCATTCCTTTATGTTGTCAATCGATCTTTTCTTCTGCCTATCCCATTTTGCCTCATTTCACCTGCATTATTTTGTAACAGCTTTCAGTAAAAGCCACTGAATTTGCCACATGGCCGTACCATAATACACTTTCTTTTCACTCACAAATACTATGAAAAGGTCTTTCATGGGAGCATTTTTTTTCAAGGAACCTGTTCGTTTGTAATATGGGTCAATTTTGCAATGCTAAACATAGAAAGCAAATGTCCAAGGTGATTTTTTCTTATTTTCAGAGCAAGACGATCCCAATAAGTGCAAGCGTTACGTGGACTGCCATCGCGACACCACACCATTTCCTAATTCAGCCTTCTGTTTCGCTGTGGTCAATGTCTTCCAGCCTCCTGAATATGGCAACCCTGATATGGATCAATTGATCTTTAACTGGACAATGAAGATATATGGTAAATATCTGATTAAGTTGTATAGATATTTGGTTGATTGGTTGGTTGGTTGCTTGGTTGGTTGATTGATTGGTTGGGTGATTCATTGGTTGGTTGGCTGGTTGTTCAGTCCCTTGGTTGTTTATTTCCTTGTTTAGTACCTTGGTTAGTTGGCTAGCTCTTGGTGGGTTGGATGGTGCTTGGTTGGGTGGGTGGTTAGTTGATTGGATCTTTGTTGGTTTGTTAGATGTTTGGTTGATTGGTTAGATGGTTGGTTGGTTGATTGGTTGGTTGTGACTGGATGATTGATTGGTTGTTAGTTGGTTGGTTGGGTGTTTGGCTGATTGGTTGTGTGATTGGTTGGTTGGTTGGTTGGATGGTTTGTTGTTTGGTTGGTCAGTTGGCTGACTGGTTGGCTGGTTGATTGGCTGCTTGATTAGTTGCTAATTAGTTAGATGGGTAGTTGTTTGATTGTCATTAAATTTAGATTTAGATGTGACTTTGCTGAGTCACTCAAAGTCAATAAGTGGGTGCATCTGTGATCGAATGAGTAAATGAGTGAGTGAGTGAGTGAGTGAGTGAATGAGTAAGTGAGTCGATCAGTCAGTCGTCATTCTTTCAGTTCATCATTCATTCATCCATTTATTCATTCATTCATTCAGTCATTTATTCAGTCAATCAGTCAATCAGTCAGTCAGTCAATTAGTTATTAAATGACCTACTATCTGAGCGATTACTTCGGCAGAGAAATAAATGATTATTAACCACATATTCATACACACAGTAACACATTCTTACATTGTGACGCGATACGATGAAACTAGGCGCTCATACTGATTCGACCGGAGAAATCCAACAGTGAATGCTTGTTTTTTTGTTTTTCTTTTTGTTTTTTGTCTTTCCTCTCAGAACCGTTCTATATCAATCTGAAAATGCATTTCAGAGTCAAATTTGTTGAAATCGATTGATTAAAAGTCCAAAAGCTGTAATTTAGTGGCATGGCCTAATAAGGATTAATAAGGATTTACAAAAATGATCCGCCACTTTTCTCACTAAACTGAGCGGCTGCAACAATACTTTTTTCACACGCAGAAAGGGCCGGAAATGAATAATGTTCACATCGATAGCAATAACTCCATATGCGCAAAATTTGACAAGCGGCTGATTTCATCGTGTGGCTTATGAATAATTCTATTACACATTTCTTCGTCCTGCTTTGTAGATTACGATCACCTGAACGAAGCCGATGGTAATTATAAGGTAGTGAAAGAAACTAGCGGTTCGGGTAATCGAGCTCTAAGTAAGACCAAAGCCACAGAGTTCTACGAGGCCAATATAGACCATATGCCGAAGTTCAGACTGATCAGCACTTACAACTGCACAAACTTCAAAGTCTGCCCAGCGACGCCTGACGCCGACAACGATGCCACAAACTAAACCTTCACGTTCAGCGCTGCGTAAAACTTTACATCAAGTTAGGAATAATCCAATTTAGCCGTTTTGGCTGTGACGTTGGAAGGAGACGACTATCTAAACTTCTTGACCTATATTATGACTAGCTGCAGCCATAAATTAACATCTTTCTTCTTCTTCTTCTTTTTCTTCTTCTTCTTGCTTATCTCTTTTCTTTTGATCTGGGGCTTTTCTTCTTTGTCTTTTTGCTTTGGTTAAGGGTTTTTCTTTCTTGTCTTTTTGCCTTTTTTTTCCGGCCCGTTTTCTTTGTCTCTTTGTCTTTGGCATTGAGCGTTTTTTTTTTCTCTTTGTCTCTTTGACTGCGTCTATACTGTAAGTGACTCATAAAGCTGTGAAAGACTTTTTGCTCAGCATGTCTTCAGTCCAGGACAGTGGCATTGCTTGTTCGAAATATTGAACTTGGTGGAGTTTTAGGATCAATGTGGAATATACATTTGTTTTTTTTTAATTTGAAACGGATACTTGAGTTACCTCACATTGCTAGGTTAATAGCTCTTGAAATAATTAAGTTTTGGATTATGCTCTTCGGGAAATCTCTGTTCTTTCAAATCAAAATAAAGAGGATTTATTTTAAGAGGATCTACTAGTCTTTGTCATTTCATATTTATTTATTATGAAAAATGATGTTATGGACAGTATTGTGTTTCTGGTTGTTTAGTTATACACTGTAGTTATTTTTATTTGTGGATGACGGATCAGTCACAATACATGGAGTAAAAGTCACAACTAGAAATTTTAAAATAATATCAGCATATACCTCAGCATTCACCTATTTTCAATATGCATGCCCCAGAAATCACTCGTGTATGATATGCATACGACACATGTAACTAAAAGTTCATGTTTATACATAATTATGCTCCAGAAATCGTAGCAAAGCACTTGTCTAAGATGCCAATAATGGGTCCGGGACACACGCTCAGAAACCATAAAAATAGCATAGGTCTCATGAAATCTTTTCTTATCATATATGTCTGGAATCATAGACAGTGCACAACCTTGAAAATTCTATTACAGCACACGACAAGAAAGCAACATTATAAAATTCCTTTCGGAGCAAACATGGAAATAGATAGCACTGAAATCATATGTCATATAGAAAACATTAGAACTAATCACCGAACAAATGAAAGCACTTCATTACCTAGATCACATTATAGACTATTATATAATCATAGAGCAAATTATAACACGTGATCATAGCGTAGGATCATAGGACACAGTATAGCACATGGGCATAGACCAGATTATAACACAACAATATAAAACACAGTATAGAACACGATCGAGGATCACATTATGCAATATGGCATATGACCACAGAGCATTCTATAAGATACTAACACAGAACATCTTACACCAGAATGATCATAGAGGACATTAGCACATGATCCCAAAGGAAACTATTGCATGCCATTACAGAGTTCATAACAGTGCAGGACGACCATAGAGCGCAATATAGAACCTGATTATAGAGCACATTATTAACAGTTTTTTTCAATTAAAAAATGATCAGTAGTACCCTTTGTTAATATGCGTAGATGATTTTATCCATTATATGTTTAAAAATCGGTTCTTAGTAAAATCATCAATTTTTCCAAAACTTTGAGCACAGCTTCTCAAATTTGTACAAACATTGAAATGACATTCGAAATCGCTCTTATCAGTTCTGAAATTTTCATCATCTATATTCGTGTGAAATCTCATTATTAC
The DNA here is from genome assembly GCA_039654565.1 of Peronia peronii. Taxonomy (NCBI): domain Eukaryota; kingdom Metazoa; phylum Mollusca; class Gastropoda; order Systellommatophora; family Onchidiidae; genus Peronia; species Peronia peronii. The sequence goes on from JBCEWB010059775.1 coordinate 8,642, forward strand.
TACAGAGAAAAAAATTGATCGTATATTTTTCATGACCAAAATAATAAAATATAAGTAAATAGATAAAAAAAATAATAAATGAGACGCGACACGATGAAATCAGGCGCTCGTCAAACTGGGCCGACTAGAAAAATCACGTGTTTTTCAAAAGTGAATGAATTTTTAACGCATTTTTTTTCTTCACCAAACCCTTCTATATCATTCTAAAAATGCATTTCAGAGTTAAATTTACTGAAATAAATCGAGTAAGAGCCCAAAAATTGTAATTTAGCAGCATGGCCTAACAAGGATTAATAAGGATTTACAAAAGTAATCGGCCATTTTCTCACTAAATTCAACTGCAGCAATAGATCACCCTCATCGTCTTTAATTGCCAATATGTGAACTTCTACTTAAGGTAGAGCAATCATTTTTTTACACACTGAAACTGAAATGAATAATCTTTACAGTGATACCAATAACTCCATATGCTCAAAATTTGAGCCTGATTTCATCACATAATAACACAGAAATAAAAATAAAAATAAAACAAAATAAAAAACAATAACAATAATCCCTCGTTTCGAAAAATAAAATTCATTCTTCTTCTTTCTTCTTTTATCTGCCCTCTTGTACCGTCTAGGGCGTCGAGGGGAGAAAGAGCTTTCGGTCTCTAGCAAGCTGGATGGCTTGGCTGGGTGGGATGTTGTGGGTCTTCAGGGTTTCTTTCACACCCTCGATTCATGTCTTTCTTGGTCTCCCTCTTGCCATATACCCAGAAATTCTTTTGTTGTATGCTTTACTGGCAAGCTGGTGGGGTGTTGTGCAAGTCAGATGTCCAAACCACTTGATTGTTTCAGTCATTCGAAGAGTCAAAACAACAAATCAAATAATTCTTCACTGCCTGTCATGGTTGCCTGAGACATTGACCTTTTCACCATTATTATTAATTTTTTTTTTTACTCCCCGGCCTCTGCTACAGTTTTCCTTCATATCTGATCTCTCATTCCTTCAACCAAAAGCCTTTCCGGCTCAATCACCTCGTTTCTTATCATGTCAGAGAACACATACCACAGAAATCTCATAGCAGCACCTGCCTTAGAACTCATTATTTCATTGTTACTTTACATACTTCTGAAATCACTGTCAGTTTTCCTATGGTTCCGTGCTTATTGTAACTGTATTTCATATGCCTTTCTTTTCAGTAGGCACAATATATTTGCAATCATTATATGTATAGGGCTGTATATATGAGACTGTATTTTATTTATTTAAAAAGAAATAATGTGTATCTTAGTAATGACATTTTTGGCCCCTTTCAAATATTTTGCTAAAGTATTTACGCCTTGCTTTATAACTACTTCAAATACGCCTGTGGGAGTTGCTCAAACGTTCCATAAAATGATCTGCTAGTTTGAACAACTTAGATCAATGATATCAATGATATGCACTGGTACAACTTTTGAGTATTTTTTTTTTCACATTGTTCAACAAATAACAAAATCAGAGTGTAGGCTGCGAGGACAAGTATTGAACTAGAGAATGTCACATTGCATTTTGTGTATTATCAAAGTTCTGAACTGGTTTAAAATAAAAAAATAAAAAAAAAAACCTCTTGAAAATTCCAGTGACATGTCGGTGGCGATTAGATCAAATAACAAAATTATAATACAGAATGCACTTTTTTACATTAATTGCTAGCTCAACCTCGAAAAAAAAAAATACCCGCCCTTGCCATGAAGTAATGCTTATTCAACGTATCCGATGTTTTTTTTTTTTTTTCGAACATGATTGCTTAACCTTATTTACAGGCCGATAGTTTGAATGATCTAATTTTTATCTTACATTCACCATGTATTCAATCTGTCTTTATAAATTGGATAATTTTATTGTTTATTTTGCACACAACCTATGTTTTCTGTGTCGTTAATGAAAGGCTGTCCCTTTTCCTTTGACTAGAATAATTTTACTCTTTAAATCTTTTTCAGTTGCAAAATATGATTACGCTTTAAATAGATACCATTATGGCAATACGGCTAGACTATATCTTTCAACCTCCTGCTGGTGCTTATCTTTATTATGACAATTATTACATTTAACAAGGAAAATAATATCCTCTCGTTGGTAACATGAGTTGAATTTTCTTTTGTTTTTGTTTTATATTATTTGGTTTTGTTTGTTGTTTGCTTGTTTGTTGTTGTTGTTGCTCTTTTGTTTCTACAAAGATGCTTATTTTAGATTAATATAATTTTTTGCTCTCAATAAATGACCAGACGCTAAATAAGAAGCAAGTGTTCATTTCTGTCATCTCTGGCCGTGGTTGGACTGCTGTTAACATTTTCTTACAAAGAAATCACTATAATAAAAACGCCTCCTAACATAACAGAAAAAGATATGTCTCATAAGCAGTCTGAATAATTATGTTAATGGATTTTTGTTTTGTTTTGATTTTTAATGCGAGTGTTTTATATTGTAAGTCAAAACAACAAAACAGTTTTTTCATCTGCCTGTTCAAGAGCCTCTTTGTTTGTTTGTTGTTGTTTTTTGTTTTTGTTTGTTTGTTGTTTTTTTTACCAGTTCAGGACATTGATTATACTCATCATGCAATGTGACATTCTCTGATTCAATATTTGTCCTCGCAGTCTACATTCGGATTATGTTATTTTAAAATTAATGTAAATTCAAGTCATTAGTATGTAACACTTCGTGCTTGTACTAATATAAGAATCATTTTCCACAACCATGCTGAATAGCTTGCCAAATGGAATACTAAAACAATTATATTTGCAACATATCTTTACAAAATAAAAGATTTAAATGTGGCAGCTAATCATAATGTGTCATGTTGAAAGAAAACATAACTTGCTGAAAAGATATTGAAGAAATAGACGATTTTCACTTTCGAGAAAACGTCCACTGCGCATGTCACTAATTTCAAGGGACAGTGGTTCGCGATTTCGGTTCTCGTTTTCTTTGTATTTTATGTGTGCAGTCGAAACTAACCACCAGAAGTTTGTTTTAAAAAAAAAGGCAGGACATTCACCAATACACTTTGCAAGACCCCAAAATTCGTTATAAATATCAAAACTGCCTCTTCATTTGATCGTCCAATCTGGACGGCACATGGAGCAAAGCAACACAAGAGTTCTAAATATTTCATGGAGTGATAAGTTCAAATGACACATGAAGGATAAAGGTAAGCCATGGTATCAATAATTTTCTATCAAAGAGATTTTTTTTTTTATATCACATATTTGTGGTTTCTGGCCGCTTAAACAGGACTGTCAGAATGTTATTCTGGTAAATTCTTCCATGTTTTGATAAAGTCATTTCTTTTGTGAAACCGAGAGCCAATATTTTTAACTAGAATGATAATGTGCCAGGAAGGATTTGGGGAAAATGAAAATACGCTCAGCCAATCACTACAGGCGGAATATAATAATCACAGTTTTGGCTTCTTTGGCCAAAATATTTTTGTTATTATGATTATCATCGTGCTTTTTTTGGACAGATTTCTGATTCCTAATAAAATTAGTGGTTGTCCTTGACCACTAACGAGTATTATCAGAAACATCATGTGTATGTCGTATATCTTTGTATGTTACTCTCTATATAATATATAAGATTTATGTCTCTGTTGGTCATATCTCCTGGAGTTTTTCATTTTATATACATGCATGTCGCCTCTTAGGTTTTCATTGAGATCAGGAACCTGATTACCCTTAGTCATACCTTGTTATAGATAATGGTGTAACCTAGACTTTTCTGAACTAAAAATTCACCACATTTTGAATTTGAGGCGAACTGCCTCAGCCCTCTCGATGGTTCTGTTTACATTGTACTACAAGATCCAGTAAGCACATTCCACATGGCTCATCACAGTGCTATTAGGACGAAATGCTGCCTAAGTCATATAGATCTAGGTTTTCTGACAGAATTGCCTATGTCTCAGAATAAACTTTGCCTAACTCAGGGGGCTGTAAAATTAAATGCCTCAGTCATTTTTTTTTTTTTTTTTGGCAAACTGAAATGAAATCTTTCTTCAGCTCAGTAAATACATATTAATTAAGCAAAGACGATTATCTCCTCTGAAGCTTTAGTGTTCACAATGCCCAGGTTTCAAAAGAAACAGTGTTTTCTTGTTTTCCCAGAACAGCAAAAAATGACTTCTCTTATGAGCGTGATGAATTATATATTATATAAATTGCAGGATGCGTAAAATGGCACATTTTGCATGGTTTGTCGCTAATATATGAGCGATCAAACATTTTATGTAACTTAGATTTAAGCATGAGTCTAGTACCGTATTGGGAGACATTAAATAACGAGGGAGGAAAGGATATAACTTAATATAAGAGCCATAGGCAGGATATAGATCTAGATCTAGACCTATGTATGTATGTATCTCCATAATTAACATTATATTCCAGACCAACAATACTAAATATTAGTATCATAACATGGAATGCAGTAACTGAAATGGTCTCCACTGATTGTACCACTTCTTGCAGAGATAACCTCCACCAGGAGGTTGAAAGACGTATATAGAACACTTCTTACCAGTGCTGTATCGGATATATATATATATAATATAAATATATAATGATTAAATTGAACAAAATCATGCTGAATTAAATGTACACGTTGAAATAAAAAAATATATCCATTCAATCATTAGTCTTAGAGATTATCTTGAAACTGAAAGCCTCAGTCAAGATCCAGTACTTATTATATATACATATATATATTATTAAGAAAATATACTATTTTGTTATTGTCCAAACCTTGGCAGAGAAACTTTACGTAATTGCTTATGATCTCATACGAATACGAATATTTATTAATTCATACGGAAATACATTTAACCAGTGCAGAAAAAAAAATGAAACAAAAAGTTTATGAAGAATACACAGCATAAGCATATATTGACACTGTCCATATGCCTACGTATATTCCTCCATACCTACATACCCATACACATGTATCACACATACACACGTTCACACACACGCACGCACATACACAGCCATATACATACACACAAACATACATACATACATACATACATACATACATACATACATACATACACACATACACACATACACACATACACACATA
>JBCEWB010059786.1:0-13740 GCA_039654565.1 Peronia peronii
TTATTTGCTTTTTTTAATTGTTTGATTAGTTACCGGTTGGACAGTCGTATATATTTTTCGTAAAATGATGATGATGACGATGATAATGTAAGGATTTAAAACAGCTGCTTCAATCAGTGGGGAAACACATCTACCTTGTAACTCTGGCGAAGTCAAAGATTCCATGTCGAAATCATTAACTGGAATCTCACAGTCCTAGCCTGGAAGAAAAAAAAAAGGATTTCATGAGTCAGATTTACGATTGAATGTTCGCTGTTGAACTCAAATATTTTGAGAGCGACCGACAAATAAGCATGAGCAAGGGCCTAAGAATAACAATGAAGATCCACAGGACAAACACCCGCCCTCCCCGAAATAAGCGGAGAAAGTAAGTGGGATGAAATTTCATACTCTTAATAAACCTTGTACCAGCATTGGAGGAGAGGACATCCATGGAACCCACATAGAGTGAGATCTATAGTAAGTCAAGGAGTATTTGGAGACGTGAATCGCGACTGATTACAGAAGACACAATAATAATTATTGACTTGGCTCTAAATGAAAAGAAAGCACGAGACAGGATAACTTTGAGAATTCATGATTCAATACATGTACACCATTGGACGATGCTATGATATATTTCTGATGTGACAGTGAGTTCTGTGTTCAGGACTTGAACATATTTTATTAACAACTGATGTGTAATATGACCCCACTCTCAAGAGGAAGACCAGCTCTACTGTATTTGAACGTTTGATGGTCTAATAAAAATAATGATAACGATAGTAATACTGAAGATCCACCCTCAGACATGAACAAAAAAATGTCGATGATTGATCTGCCAAGCAAACCTTTGTCTCCACTGATCTGTCCAAATTCGAGGAAAAACTGAGGCCTTAAATGAACAGAGGAGATAATGTTGGAAACTAGCCAAGAGAACCAGACCCAAACTGCCCTTCACCTGTTGATTCATGTACTACATTAAGCAATGCTCATCAAACATCGGCAATTTCAATTTTAAAAGATATGGTATGAACAGGAGAAACCTAAATACTTGCTATAAGGTAACAATCACCAATCATTTTTTTTTCAGCTTTCGTCTTTTTTGCTTCAACCATGTGCATGGACGAAGAGAACCACAGAGTCCATAATAATGCGTTATGTTCTCTGTCGATGTAGTAATATGAAATCAATATATCTATGTGGACAATATAGTTGTATTGTATTTTATTAAGCTTCTCAATCTTTGTAGGACGGATTATCTCAGGAATGATGTAATCTTATCATATCATATTTAATTTATAACAAGATTTGGGTTTTGAGCATCGCTTTGCTTTAGATATGCCTGGATTTGGAACATCTGTGCATGTGTTATTAAATGACAGTAACTAGAGAAGCATTATTATCTTAGGCAAGATTTAGGCTATGTCAGAAATTCTCGGGGAAGGAGTGGGGCTTACTGAGACAATGAAATTATAAGACTGGGTTATTAAAAGATGGTTCCATTATAAAGACTGTAATTAGCGTTGGAGATGTCTTCTCTCGTATGGGAATAAATGGAGGCAATACAAAATAAAAAATGTTTCTAGATCTAGTATCAACTACCAGAATTAACAGCTCTCAGATTAATGTAACCGAAACACAGGGTTGGCTTCCAAAAAGAAAAAAAAAAGAAAACTAACAAGGAGCTGGTCTACAAAGTTCCTGAAAAAGTCGTTTAGGTCGCACTAATACATTTTGTACACTCTTAGATTGTTATTTGAACGAATACACATTACGTAGTGCACCATCAAGAGAAACAACAACATAACATGAAATTGTCTTACAGCTAGTCAAAATGAATCATATGTCAATTTTCTACCAAATTAAGTTATTGCTATCAAATAAACTTTAAATCAGACACTTTTTGGGGCGGAAAATCATTTTGCGCTAGCCCGAAAGTAGCCTGAGATATTTGCAAATTGAAGAGACACAGGGTGACCCCAGAGCACCGGCAAAAATGTGGAGAAGAGAAAAAACGACAGAAATTAACAGTTTTGCAATAAATCTGCATATATTTACCTCATAACATTTTCATATAGGCTACTTATAATCTGCCCAAAAGAACATTGTTTTGTTATTCAGAGATGGGTTTTCTTTCAATTTTTGCAGTATAAAGACATGGCTATCAGACCAACTTCATCACATTCAGCTCCAGATTTCTCTGTTCGAGTCCAGCAATTTATGACTCATTCTGACTGGCCACAAGACAATTAGTGTCTTATTAAAGTAAGGGTTATGGAACTCCCTCTTCCATTACTGATGGTCTTGTTCTTTACTCTTTACAAAAGAAACACAAAATGAAAGATCGAAACAGCATTACAACAGCAACAGCAGCAGCACCAATAAACATGCAATAAAATCTCGAAAAGCATCTGATGTTACCACGAGCCCATTCTATGTAACATTTTTGTACTGTCAAGCAGACCTGGTGTATATTGACACTAATAGGTCTATTCTACTATTCAAAACCCCTATTCTCAGCATAACATTATGGTAAGGCAACAATGGAAAAAAATCAATAAATCTCTTCCAGCATTAGTCATACATCGCTGGTGATGAGACTAGAAACAGATCACTGCTCGGCCCTGGTAACAATGTGTTAGATTAATATCTGAGTGATTGGGTGAGTGAGTGAGTGGAAACGTCGGTGAGTGTGTGAGCAGAGGAAAACAATGTGTAAGAGGATGAGTGTGAAAGTGAGTAAGTGAATAAGTGAGTGAGTGAGTAAGAGAGTAGGTGAATGAGTGAGTGTGTGAGTGAGTGGGTGAGTGAGTGAGTAAGAGAGTGGCAGACTGAGTGAGTAAGTGAGTGAGTGAGTAAGTAAATGAGTTAATGAGCGAATGGATAAATAAATGCGAAAGTGAGTGGATAAATCTTTATGTGAGTATGTGAGTGGATGACAAAATACATGTATAAATTCCAATCAGTGAATGAGTATAAGAATAGTCTACGGGAGTGAGAGAGTGAATGAAAGGGTGAAGAAAAGCTAAGGGAATGAGGGAGAGGGGAGGGAGGGATGGGTAAATGATTGGACCAATGAACAGATGAGTAAATATAAAGTTCGATCTCTTCTTATCTAGCCCGGTCTCTCACCCCCACCCTCGTTGTGAGATCCGAACCCTCAACATAACAGAGAGGCATATCCCCATCTCGACTCACAAGATCCCAGTTGTCAGATTTGGAGAGACAGTCTGCCAGAAATGATATTTCGAATATCATTCCGACAACCTGAAAGTTCCGAAATCGAGAAGGCCATTTGAAAGAAATATTGGACATTTGAGCTGAGAATGAGAGAGACAAGTTATGTAAACCAAGCAGGTAACCTGAATGGCACCGTTTAAACATTTGCAGCGATAGGTGAAAAAAACAAACAGATGAAAATAATATAGTCAGATTTCTTACACTTTGGTGGGTTAAACGCTCCAAGCTGGTTATTTATTTAATAGGGAGCGTTTAGGGGGGTGGAGGAGAGGTTGTAGGCGCCTATGGATGCACTCAAATCTACGGATGCATCATTTCATGGATCATGTATATCTAATCGAATTCCCTCCTGGCACTGTTAATTGCTGATCATATTTTTAGAATGACACTCGGGACAACTTAGGTTTTGCTACATGGGATCAATCATTATTAGTCTACATAATTATCTTTGTACCAACTATCCACAGAGAGTGTTTCGTGGTCTCAAGGCCATGCGACGTTTGGGTGTTTTGCATCAGACTTGCAATGTAAACTGAAGAGTACACGATAACTGTCACATATGTGATATAAATATATTTAGTGAGAAGATAGAAACTATCTGTGCATTGACAGATAAACTGCAAATCTCTGTGAATGACACACACATTGGAATAAAAGGACTCTCAAACAGGAACGATCCTTGTATTGGCAAAACCCAGAATGACCTTTGCTGTCTTGTCTGTGCCAACATAGATCGTTCTATCTTTTCCTCTTACGATTTCTTCCCACTCAAAACTAGCCATATCATTCAATCGTTCGAAGTGTCCATAATGTCTGGCAGATTCTGTTTTATTACCTATATTGTATATGTGGTCGACAATCGCGGATGATAAAGTGAAGCCTAGCACTGAGTTTCTCTGTGTATCGTTGTGTGGGATCTCAAGCCAAAATCTGTTGCACACAGGCGAGACACTGAACATAAAATGAGGCACTGTACAGAAATGGTTCTGGCCCTCATTGCTTGGCTTCATTAAGAGTAAAACGAGGCAACAATTCAATCTCGTAATTAGAACTGAATCTTCAAAGGCCTTGAAATTCTCTCTTGACCCTGGAAAATTACATGGGATATTATTTTTTTGGTACCTTGGTATTTGATATCCCTATAGCACTAAAACCTGCCGACACGTGAGTTAAGTTGGTCGACAGTAAATTCTCTGGGAATAACTCCCAGAAACAACAATAAGTAAAAATACAGTAACCACTCACCATGTATGTAGTCTTTAAATTCTAAGAAGGTAGGATTTTCCCATACGTGCCTGCCCAATTTTAGGCAAGAAGAATTTTTGTGAGTAGAAATTTGAAATTTGGAAATCTTGTCCAGACAGTGGCGTCTCCGCCTATTCTTCATCCGGTTTTAGCTGCTAAGGGTTCTTTAGCGTTGTAATATACACAATGGATCTCCAAAATAATTATATTTGCCCTACCCAAGAGGACTAGACGTCGGACTGCTCCATCAAGAAGTCAAGGGACGGTTGGGTCACTTCAAAAAAAAAAAAAAAGAGCTGGCAGTATCTAATCTTTCCCATGCCCCGATAGGTTTCCAGCCAGCAACACGCTTGACACTGTCATCGATATGCAGATGCTTAACACCTCGGTCACGATGCAACACCTTCTCTCCGCGCACCCCCCTCCCCACTCACCCCCCAACCTTCTATCCCAGTAAAAAAAAACAAAAAAAAAAACCATAGTATTCTTTTCTATGGAAAGAACATGGATTTTTTGCAGTATCGGAAATCGTTGAATGAAATAATGGCAAACGATGATAATTATTATATGGAATTCCATACAAAAGGAAAAACTGGTGTATGTAGTGAAGTTTCCAACAACAACTCCAAGAAATGAATCCACATAAATTCTCTTAAAATGAAAATATATTAACAGTAAATTTCACCATTTATTTTCATAATTTAAGTGTAACCTGGCATATATTCCAAATGATATGTAAATAAATAAATAAATATAAAGAAAGAACGAACGAAAGAACGAAAATCGAACACTGAAAAATCCTACTTACAATAGCCTAGCTGTTATCTTCAAAGCGTTCAATAACGATATCTCTCGAGCAATATTCAGCGTGAACGAGTCCAGCATTCAGCTCATCCACCCACTTTTTCTACCACTGAATCCCAAGGCTAAACTGGTGACGTGACAATCGGCGTATCCGTTGCCATGGTAACGAAGCAACGTTCTGCCTAGTGCCACTGCCAGTAAGGAAAATCCGTTAGTTGTAGGCTGGCAGGATTTTTTTTTCTACGGCCACTCGACACGTCGATAGCACCATGCGGTCCATGAATACTTGCCTGTTTTTTTCTCCTTTTTAAAAATATTTTTTCCCTCTTTAATATCTGTGTGTTTGTTTATCGGTCTCTTCTTTGTATTTGTGTTATGTTATCGGGAAGAAAAACTATTTCATTGATGGAAGTTGTGGTAATAACTAATATGTTACGCTTAATTTGATTATGGAGCTATCTGTCCGTGTTATTGTTGTTGTTGTTGTTGTCGTTGTCGTCGTCATCGTCGTCGACGTCGTCGTCGTCGTCGTTGTTGTTGTTGTTGTTGTTGTTGTCGTTGTTGTTATTGTTGTTGTTGTTATGAATTTGATTCTCTGCTCATCGCATCGTGTCTTGTGTTAGAAGAATGAACATTGGAAATGAAACATTTAATACAGACATAAAAAAACGCTGGTAATGAATTAATGGGAGGAAGAAACAAGAAAAGAGTGGAAAGGAGGATGGGAAAGAAGGAAAGACGGTGGAAACGAAGGTTGAAGGGAAGAAAGAAGGTAAGAAGGGAGGAAAAAAGAACGAGAGAAAGAAGAAAGGAGGAATGAAGGAAGGAACATGAAGAAGAATGGCAAGGAGGATGGAAAGGGGAAAAGACCGTGGATGAAGGAAAGAAAGAAGAAGAGAAGGAACGAAGAAAACATGGAGGAAAGGAAGGTAGAAAGAAAGAAATCAAACAAAATAGGAAGGAAGGGAACACTGGATGAATGAACAAAGGAAGGGAGGCATTAATGAACGAAGGAAAGAAAGAACGAGAGAAAGAACGAGCGAGTAAACGAAGGAAACATGGGGGAAAGGAAGGTGGAAAGAAAAGAAACAAAGTGAGCAAGAAGGGCTGACTGAATGAATGAATGAATGAATGAAAGAAGAAATGTCTGAATGAACGAAGGACAGAATGACTGAATAAAAGAAAGAAGAACAGAAGTGGGATTGTCTTATTGTGAGAGAAAGCTGAGATGTGATTGTTTATTTGAGGTCATCCTATAGATATAACACAGTCGACAGTGCTAGGCACAGTTGTATGTGGGGTAGGGTTAGTGAATACGTGGCTGGGAAAGTGACAGAGCGGATAGATGAGGCAGAGAATGAATGCAAGACTGAGCGAGAGAAAACATAGTGAATTAGTGAGTGAGTCAGTCAGTCAGTCAGTCAGTCAGTCAGTCAGAGAGTTAGTAACTGAGTGAGTGAATGAGTGAGTGAGTGAGTGAGTGAGTGAGTGAGTGAGTGAGAGAGTAATTGAGTAAGTGAGTGAGTGAGTGAGTGACAATAAGTAAATGAGTGAATAAATGAATGAATGAGTGAGGGAGTGAGCGAGTGAGTGAGTGAGTAAGTGAGTGAGTGAATGAATGAGTGGAGTCAGTGAATGGGTATGTGGAGTGAATGAGTGAGTGAATGGATGAGTGAGTGAGTGAGTGAGTGAGTGCATGATTGAGTGAATTAGTGAATGAGTGAGTGAGTGTGTCACTCAGTCAGTCAATCAGTCAGTCAGTGAACGATTGAGTGAGTAAGTGGGTAAGTGAATGAGTGAGTGAGTGAGAGTGAGTGAATGAGTGAGAGCGAGCGAGTGAGTGAGTAACTTAGTCAATGAGGGAGTGAGTGAGCGAGTGAATGAGTGAAAGAGTGAATGAATAAGTGAGTGAGTGAATGAGTGGGTGGGTGAGTGAGTGAGTGAGTGAGTGAGTACGTGATGAGTGAGTAAGTGAATGAGTGAGTGAGTGAAAGAGTGAGTGAGTGAAAGAGTGAGTCAGTAAATGCGTGAGTATCGTGAATGAGTGAGTGAGTGAATAAATGAGTGAGTGAGTGAGTGAGCGAGTGAATAAACGAGTGAGTGAGTGAGTGAGTGAGTGAATGACTGACTGACTGACTGATTGACTGACTGACTGATGAATGACTACTTATGTCAATGAGTAAGTGAGGGAATGAATGAAGGATGAGTGACGAATGTATTGCCCGGACGGGCGGGAGAAGGAGGGTGATAACTGACTGAGATAGTAAGTGAATGAATGCGTAGTGAGAAAAGATAAAAAGTGGATATTTGAGTGAAAGATACATTTTTGTGCAACCTATTAACCCCCAATACATTATGCATGAACGTCTTTACGCAATTAGCTAGCATTGAACATACTTTCCAGTACGTTTTGTCCCTTAATAACTGAGCATTCTCATTTCATTTCTCGCATACATAATGTCACAGATTTATCGGCTCATCCAACTACAGTCCAACCCACAAAGTTCGCAGATTTTTAGAATCTGTGTTAAATTAACAAATTATGCAAAGAAAGAGGTAACACCAAGTGTGTGATTTTCTGTGAACAATTATAACTTAGCAGTTCAATAAAATGGAGTATTACGAATTGCATGGAATTTCAATTTGACAAAATTCATAAGATGGAAAAGTAAGATAAGATAAGAAGAGATAAACTTTTATTGACCTCAAAAGGAAATTTGATTCAGAGTTGATGAGACACAATATACTTGCAAGATACATGGATACCCACACTCATATATTAAAAAACATCAAGAATAGCGTAGAACCAAGCCGACTCATGAAACATCATCAAACGTCCATAAGCATAGGTTATCACTGATGGCAGAAATGAATTTCTGTAACCCATTTCTTTCATGCGGGAAATTACGTAGACGTCGAGCTGTTCTGACCAGTGACCGTTTTCAGAAACTTTTTTCCGCTATATTGTCCTGGTAATCAGGCTGTGATAACGTCAGATGTCATTATTTCGCATATTTGCATCTGTCTGGAGTAAGCCAAACGGGTTCCGAGTTTCTCTTCTTTGTTGTACAAGTTTATCCGAGGCTATATAAATTGAGATGCGACACGTTGAAATCAGGCTCCCGTCAAACTTTGAGCATTAGAGTAATTGGTTTCACTGTGAAGATTATTCATTTCCCTTTCTGCATGTAGAAAAAAATTATTCTACCTTAAGTAGAAGTCGAGATAACGATGGAGAAGATCTATTGCTACAGCTGAATTTATTGAGAAAATGGCCAATCAATTTTGCTAATCCTTATTAATCCCTATTAGGCCATGCCATTACAATACAATTTTTTGGCTTTGACTAAATCTGTTTCTGCAAAGTTAATTCTGAAATACGTTTTTTAGATTTATATAGAAGAGTTATGTGAAGAAAAAAAATATTGCTTCAAAAATTCATTCACTGTTGAAAAACACATGATTTCTCTGCTCGCCTCACTTTGGCGAGCGCCAGATTTCATCGTATCGCGTCTCACCTCCATTATATCAATGGGATAGATGTGAATCTAAGACAAATACATGGGACATGCCCAGAGATAAACGGAACAGTCTATTAGTTTCAGTTAATGAGTGCTGGTTATACAGGCGCTAATTATTACTCTCAGATCAATAACTAGGTCACTCAGTTATTTGCGTTGTAAGTTCCGTGAGAATCTGGGTGGAGGCCAATTACAGGTCACTGGTGCTGTGGACAAGAAGAGGTAAATTACAACACCATTACCAGGTCAGTTTTCCGTACGTACCATGTTTTCGGTGTAAAAATGGTGTATAATAACTGTTATTGGCCTATTCGTTTCCGATAGCCGACGGCAGATGGCTGAAAGATATAAAAAGAACGTAACTTATCCTTTTCCGTGTACTGTAAGTCAAACCTCAAATGATATTGGGTATGTAATCCTGTCAGCGAGCTATTATCAGTCTCATACTATAGGAGGACTGTTGTAGTACGTCTCTCATTTAGTTTATAGCTTGCCAATAGTAGAACACAAGATCTCAGAAAGCATCTACGGTTTTCCGGCAGGAAATACGTCACGCGTTTTGCTACGTAATTACATCATTACCACTAGTCATCACTTTTATTATTTGGAGAGCATTTAGGTTCTATTTGCTTTAAATCATTAAGTCTGTCACTCATAGCGATTATCAGTGGGCGATTATGTCTCATACCGTAGGAGTACCAGTATAGTAAGGCTTTTACCTAGTGTCTAGTCTGACAATCAATTATAGTCGAACTCAAGATTTCAGAAAAAGTCGACGGAAGTTCAGGCCGGAAGTACGTCAGGCATCTTCCTACGTAATTAAATCATCTCTAGTCACTACTAAGCCAAGAAGACAGGCAAACTTACGGCCAAGACAAGGCCAAAGTCAGGGGCTGATGGGATTTCCCCGAGATATTGTCGAACTGTTTCGTTCCCCAAGACATTCGACTTTTAGTATAAGCTGATCAAGGCATTTGTGGATCTCCTGCCGAGACATCCGCCCACAGATGGCTAAAAGGCATAAATGGACTGTAACGGTAACTTATGAATCGCCTTTTTTATCCATTAATCACCTTTTTTAAGACTAGAAATATTAAGAGGCCACGTTATTTCATCAGTGTAGTTTTATAGCTTACTCTTTTGAAATAAATCGTGTAACTTTGAGTGATATTTGATGTTTGTAATGGAACTGTCGATATTCTAATTATTTTCTTAAAAAATTATATTTGAAATGTTAGTAGTTTTCAAAACTGTAAAGATTTTATCATACCTGGCTTGAATACTTTAAGGATAATACAGGGTGCCGCCCCCCCCCCCCCCCCAAAAAAAAAAATCAGAACCCATATCATTTTTTAAAATCCTATATAGATCCAGCAAATTTCGAGAAATTTGCTGGACTTAAAACTTCAGCCTGTGTACATTCATTCTCCAAAGTGTCAGCTATCTTGGTTGCTCTGCATAAAAGTCTCTCTAGCCTGGCTGAGAGAGCGAGTTCAGGAAAGACTGATCAGGCAGAAGTGTGACGTTGAGTGTGCACCGCAGTCACCGGACTTAAACCTTCCAGATTTTTATCTGTGGGGGTCTTCAAACTAATGTGTACGAGAACAACCCTCAAACGACTGGTGAACTGAAGGGAGCGATCACAGCAACAGTCAGAGAAATCCCAAAAAGGAATGTGTTGAGTGATAGTAGAGCACCAGATTTCGGACAATATCCGATCGAACTTCCCGCCGGAAGTAAGCTCACAACCAAGAAATGAGGCAAACATGCGGCATTCGCAGTCTATCGACTAGGGAAGGTAAAATAAGATAACAAATTAACATTAAAATTTGGCTGAAGTCATTTGACACATCAAGCTAGGTAGGAATGGGCTAATTTATGCTTATGCCATGAGCCGGTACTGTCAATTTCGCCTTTAAGGTGTCAGCCTCACACTCCAAAATACTATCTGGGTCCAACTCGATGCCCAGACTCTCAGCACTTCGACACAATAGTCGACAAGGTCCTCCTTCTTAAAACCATTTATCTCTTGCTCGTAAATTATCTTGTAGCTCTGAACAAGATTTGATCTTGAAGTCCATGGTCACGATGGAATACAATAATTTCATGAAATACTGAAAACTTGCCGCCAATCAGTTACATCAACACAATCATATTGAAGGCTAAGCCCTACTGTTTACAACATTTTTGCCTCATTTCCGGTTTGAGCTGAAAGTCATGGGTTTCGGCCGGAAGTACGTCAGTCTCTTTCCTACGTAATTATTAACACTCCTAGTTACTATTATTATTTGGAGATTGTCTAGGCTCAATTGGTTATGAGTCTGTCATTGATAGAGAAGAGTTTTCATCATACATTTCCCACCCACCTAACAGGGTCAAGCCAAGAAGTGAGAGAAACTTTCTTGGGTCGAAGAAACTTCCCAAAATATTGGTGAACTCAATTGACAATTTTGCGCGACGTATGCAAGTTTGCCTCCTATTTTTCTCCAAAATTTACCAACAGAATGGGCCGCGCATGAGTAAAGTTTTCTGTTGTGTTATGAAAATGACGTGCCTCAAATTTGGTTAAAATCGCTCCAGAAATAACTAATAACAAAGAAGATAGCAAAATAGTGACATATAATCGGGTTTTGAGAAAAACTATGGGGAAATTTACATTGAGAGTTATTGTTTTGGTTTTTAGCTTTCAAGCAGCCTTTTTTTTTTCACATACTAGGCCTATATCCATGACTTCCGTGTCTTTTGTTGCCTTTTCCTGGCTTCCTGTTCATATTCTTTCTCAAATTTTACTCCTTATCATAAGGGCTCCCGTAGAGTCACTTCCTAGTTCTTGAGGGCTTGTGGCGTCCACATCTTTCTCTGTCAAAACCAAGAATGCCTTGACCTTTACTATGGCATATAAGCCACAACTGTGCTCTGAAGCAGCAGAATTAAAAGAATATTTTACTATTTATAGGACGTAGAAGTTCATTTTAGAGCGCCTGTGAAAGCTTACACTGACAATCTGCATGATCGTGAGTTACTTTTTTTTTGGGGGGGGGGGGGTTCAGAGTGGTCATCCAATGTCCATCAATGGCATTTGGGCTCAAGACATTGCTAGAAGAGGCCATAATAAAGTGTTTATGCACCCTTTGTCTATATATAATTAAATAATAATGATCTACCACTGCATGTAGCAAGCAGAGGGAGTCAAATCCCGGTTCACAATTGGACGGGACATCCGTTGAATGACCAAGGGTCAAAAACATTAGAATGGACATATCCATATTTCAATATTATTTTTATATTCAGAAAAGGCAGAATTTTAAAGAGAAAACAAAACTCCAAAATCGCATTTTTGAAGCGCAAAAAACACATTTCAGGACGCCTGTCCCACCGCCCCTCCCTCCCCCCCCCCCCTCCTCCTTAATATGGATCAGGGCTGTTACCTCAAGCCATCCCCCCCTTCCCTCCCCCCACTTAGTTTTGCCTTACGAACGCATAGTGAAGAAGATCCCTTGAAATGATCTCATAGCTCTAGTATCCACAGAGGCAAAAGTTGCTGTTGGCATTAAAAACGAAAATTTCTAACCTGCCACCATTTTACGAGGTAACCACTCCAGAGGAGGTCGAAAGGCGTAGAAAAGCCTGTCACCATGCGAATGTTGATATTTTTCTCACAGACAATTAGGACTAATTTGTTTATGGTTGCCTGGAGATTTTACAATTTTTTTTTTTTTTTGGGGGGGGGGGGGACCTTCTTGCGACAAGCAAAGAACGCAGAGCAAAATACTGTACAACTTTCTGGTATCTATGTATGATTTGCATAGACAGCACTAATAGGCCATGGTTGGGCATTTGTGATTTGAGATGCTTTTCAGGTATCCGACCTCCATGTTTGTGCGCGCATTTTGTGCAGAGTTGCGTCCTGTGCTTTGTTCAACTCAGTCAGCCATCTAGATAATAGGTGCAGGAAGGCGTGAGTTTTAAATTCTGCAGATTAGTTATTTAACCTTTCTTTTTTTTTTCTTTTGCTTTGAGTGTCTCTACTAAATACCACCTCAACTTTGCATACTTTTACATACTGCCAATGTCAATTTTATTATGGAACACAGCCAGTATGCCAGATGACGATTAATTATCGAGCATGGTGCTAATGTCACAGTCATACTTTTCACTGCATTATTAAAAGCTGGTTTCCGCCTTGCCATTTACATTAAAGGAGCTATTGAATCTATTGATAAACTTGTGTGAAATGATAAGCAGTCCTTTGAGATGACTGGCAGGATGACTGGCAGGAAATTATCAGCTTGGATAGGACAGTAGTGGTACTGAACATCCGAGGTGTTCTCGCCAGTTTGAATTTTCATCGTCGCCATAAATATTTTAGTTCTTAATTTGTTCGGAAACAACTGAATTTGATGTCGGTCAAGATAATATAGATCAATCTGTTTTCATTGTGTTGCGAATGGTCGGATGGGCGCCGAACATCAAGTCATGCTTTCCATTTTTATTCTAAAACCTTAGTAGAAATAACTGACCACACAAAGCAGATAGGTATGTGTGCGTGCGCGCGCCCGCGTGCGTGTGTGTGTGTGTGTGTGTGTTGTATGTGTGATAGAGTGCGTATGTCTGTGACATCAATGAAAATCATTTTCGTCCTCAGCCACAACCTCCTCAGACAGACGGCTTCAAAACAAGACCATGGCAATTTTCAGGATGTCTCAGTCAATATCTATCACGTGACCAACCAGCTGTAAGGGCGTTACAGTCAAGGAAGTATTAATGAGCTCATCGACATTCTGCCCAGTGAACTCCATCTTACAGGAGTATAGATGCCCTAATAGGTCTGTAATATTTCCCGTCATTCATTCATCACTGGTGTAACATAAGAAGCTAAACTGCTAAACATCACCAAGACCGAATACAATGACATTCACGAAAAAGAATTTAAGAACAAAGGATGAGG
>JBCEWB010059796.1:0-30376 GCA_039654565.1 Peronia peronii
TATATATATATAATATGTATATATAACAATATATACATTATTATTTATCTATTCCTTTCTTATCTTCTCCTTCCCCCTCCCCAACCCCCTCCAAGTTTTGTTTTACTCTACTCCATGTGATATACATGTATAAATACGTGAACTATACTACATAACAATCAAACGCATAGCCTACAGGAGATATCTTCAACAGTTTCCCCATGGGCCTGTGACATGCTAAATTTTGTTACCATGTTGTTTCATATGGATCCCCAACAAACTAAAATCCGACACCTCTATTGTATGATAGGCAGGTCTTCTTGACCCGAACGACCCATTTCGACATCGGGTAAAAGACAGACAAAAGTGTGATTATCTGTATAGGTCAAATTCCACCTCTCCTGAAGTGAGTCATTCCCCAACTGCGTCAGAGAGCTCAGGCTGGGTTCAAGGTCAAAGTTAATACGGAAGTAAAACGCGGAATTGTGGGATGGGGATGTGAGCGAGATGCTGCTCGAGAATCTGTAACAAGACGATGGAACCGGTTGATTATGTATTTCTTGGGCTGTGTATAGTTCTGTTTGTAGCATTTTGTGTTAATTTCTCGATTCACATACTGGCCATCATCTACGGGTAAGTCAGTTCTGTCTACCGGTCGAGCATATTAATGATAATCGCAATAACATGATCTAGAGTAATGGTGGTGAGTTAATAGCAGACCCATATCCGCGTACCGGACTCACTGCTGAAGTCACATGATGCCCATTCAGAATTATCCATGATTGGGCACTCTTTGATTTATCATCATTTTATCAAACTGTCGGCACTGAAGGAGCACTTAATTACTACATCTTATCTATCTATATGATGTGCCCGAACGAAGGGTCCACTTAAAATATTTTTTTTTAATAAATAGTAGCTTAGCTTTCTGCGGCGGTGCTAGCGATTAGATCTAGATCTAAGAGTAGGAAGTATTTTTCAAACAGTACAGTACCTTAAATACATGCAATAACGACTTCATGCCTTAGGAAGTTTTTTTCATACAATGCCTCAAATATCTGTTACAAAGAATTCATGCTACAAAACAACGGGAACTAGATCTATTACTGAATGATATGTTTAGTAACTACTGGCTGATACATCATGGGAGAAAACGTCAATACCTTGGCAAGTGTGTGTCAGTCATGCACACATAATTTTCTCCATTTCATGCACTCATGCAATTTGCAGGTTAGACCTATGCTAGATTTTTCAAAGTAAATAGTATGGCACGTGTTAAGAATCGAAATCTCGCTCTATTCACATAACTGGGAAAGGATTTTGGGTGGTGTCATTTAGATCTAGACCTATAGGCCTACAGAGGAACACTGATCTGTTCTGTAAAGCAGCTGCTGGCAAAGCAACTAGATCTAGATCTAGTTCTTTATATCAGTAGTTCCTTTTGTCCATCGCACTTGCTGTCCCACACGAGCCAGTGTTTCGGTAGAATCATAACATTAATTAATAATATAGACTATACTTTACTAGCACTTTATTACACCTGGATACATCTCTTAAAGACACACGAGTCCACTAGAATCAATGGCTAAACATTACAGTCACTCAGTTGTACTAACAACATGACATATTACAGTATTTGCAGTGGTACATGTTGTGGCTGTGGTATCAAAACGTTATTATATAGCTAGTTTCTGTGGGACACAGTTGATTTTGTTAGTTTACTGACCCAACACAGCTGTGGAGCTTACCAGATGCACGCTGTTGGTCTACACGCCTGCACACTATTGTGTGCCCCGTCGATCTTTCTCTCAGTGCACTGTCTTTGTTAGCCTACCCCACTTGAACAGCACAATGTTAATTTGCTGTGTAGTTGACGATAATACAGTCATATATTGTTGCTTGCTGACCACATGCGCAGGACATGAAACATAGTTTGCTAGCTCATCTCTCCAACACATACTGTTCTGCACTCTATGGTCAGTCTGAACCATAGATGTATGGACTGGACATCTGTCAGGCGGTCAAATTCATTACTTCAGTTGTAAACAAGAAGGAAAAACTGCCTCGGAAGCATGACTTTTAGTTCGCAACATTAGTCAGTTCATAACTGGTTGTCACTATATGTGTCTAAAAATAATTGAAATAAAGAAGGAGAAAACAGGGGCAAATTAATCAATATTATACTCACAAGTGTTCATTATTTCCGTCAGTTCATTATCAAAACTGCTCGACTGTTTTGGTTTTATGGTATCATTAATTAATATCATGAAACCTGCTCATTTTTCACACAGCTCCACTCAGAATGTCAAATTTTCACCATTAGATTGAGATCATGAGTGACCAATAAAGAGTGGTCAATTAGAGACAACACTTTAGTCTGATGGTCGCGGATTCAGTTAGCAGCACAATTAGTATGTGTGGCTTTTTTTTTTTTTTTTTTTATAGAATCATGACCTGATGTATTCATTCTTTAAGGACTGAATCCTAGATGTAGATCTGTATCAATATTGTATCTTAGTCTTATGGTCCAGTACAGTACTGCCATCGAGGCATGCCCTGTAGGCTTACCAGTAACTTGTAAGCAGATGTGCCAGACTTACTCTAACAAATTAGACTTTAGTCAAGTTTTTTACATAAATGTACATGGATCTATAATATACGAGAATTTTTGTAAAAAATCAGTCCTTTATACCACTTTGTCACCCGATCGGGGATTCTGTTGGCGACGATACCAGGATGATTATTGCGAGTAATTGTGCGATACCAGCAGATGTAAACATAAGATGGGACCACGATTGTTAACAAGTGCCTGGCAATCCGCAGTATTCCAGGTAATTATACTTGTAAAAGACAGATTTGAGTGTGACAGAAGGTTGTGACTCTTTGTCCATTGTTTACAACTTCATGTTCAAGGCTTTTCAGGCCTACTATACAAATACATGGTCTCTACCTAAGAACCTGCCACGAGAGCCCAGTACGCCTAAGAGCCCGCCTCTGCTGTGGAATGAAATTTTTTTCACTATAATTTACCCCTCTAAGAACATGCTCCTAAATAAAAAATCCGCCTAAGAGCCCAGTGTCCTGCAAATGACACAGCAGTTGTACCCACAGACCGATGAAAGACAAAATGTTAACTGCCCATGGTATAAAACAACACCATAAATATGGGTTAAAAAAAAAAGGCCATGCAAGGTTAGAAATTCGTTAAGCTGAGAAGGAGAAACTTGTTTCAGATATTTCCATTGACCGTGCGCTGTCAGCCTCCTGCCATTTATCTTGGCTGAGACAGCTGATTTGGTTCTCTGTGTAGTAGATGAGAGTGGTGAATCAGTAGTAGATTTATTTTCAGCAGTAGTGTTCTTCATGTTACTGAATGCTGTATTCTCAAATGATTCAGAGGGTGATATTTCAAGACTAATAACGTTGCAATGTGATTCTTTCATATATAAAATCGACTTCTGGTGGTGATATAATGTTCTTTGTGTTAAAATGACATGTTTTTGTGTGCATTTTTAGGAAATGGAAACTATCGAAAATACTAACAGCAGCAGTTCCAGAAGAGCTACCAGGCATATCCATCATTAAGCCCCTGGTTGGAGTAGACCCAAATCTCTTTGACAACTTAGAAACATATTTTAATTTAAAATATCCTCAGGTAAGAAATGGTTCCTTTTGAAATAACATTTAGTTTCAAAATAACTATGTCAGAGCTGAAGGGAGAGGGCAGGAATAATACATTAACAAAGTTAAATTAAATTCTGCTGTCATTATTGAGATCCCTGTTTTAATGAGTTTAATTTGTCATTTTAGAGAGCACAGAGTACTTTACCTACTGTAAACATGTATTTGGATTGTGGTGAATTTTTTTTTTTTTTTGAGTAGATTTCTCTTCAGGGTAATTTTTTGCTCTTGTTACATTTTCTCCACAGTATGAAATATTATTCTGCATTCAGGATGAGCTGGACTCTGTCATCATGATTGCTCAGAGCCTTATCCTAAAGTATCCGGAAGTGGATGCAAAATTATTTATAGGTAAGTGTCAAGTGGTCATTTTCAACAACATACAGAGAAAATGGGATAGAACTCTTAAACTGGATCTATAGCTCTTTGCTGAAATAATGTATATTATTTATTCCTATTATTATTCTTATTTCCATTAATACCTCAATTATGATGGTGGGTCAGCTTTAAGTAGTTGCCTAAGAATTTGTGTTTCCTGCATTTCTTCCATTTTAACATGCTTTGAGAAAACTTATTATATTATACTAAATTGTATTTCAAAGACATATACTAAATTTGGAAAGCTTTACCTAGGGAATCATTCAGATTTTCATTTTCAGACTTTAACAATAAACATAATATGTGGAATAATTGCAATTTTATTTTTTTTGCTAATTTTGACCATGATTTATACAAATTGATTACCCAAGATCAGAACTGCCACTCTTGTATCAATATGATCAATATTTTGTATTGGATTGTAGATCAGTTGGGAGTCTGTGTTGTCAAGTAGAATTATCAGTTCAGTATCCCGTCTTTTCAGCTCAGAATTTGATGTTTAGTTATTTTTTTGTGTGTGTGGATGTGTGTCTGTGTTAGTTTATCTGTTTACCTTTTAAGCCAGTATCTGAATGGATGCAATCAAGCCACTATTTCTCTCTCATCTTCAATTTAGAATGCACAAGCAAAGGTAAAAAAAAGAAAAAAGTGATTTTTATCATTAGTTTGTCATAATCATATGATGAAATTGTTGTGCATATTTTGTCAGTTCACAGTTACTGATGTATTTGCAACCCGGACGCAACTTCTGTTTGCATTTTGACTTACTATTCATTATTCATTACATCTGCTTTTTATTTACTTCATGTCAGTTTGTTTCTTGTCTGTTGATATAAAATAATATTTATTTTTCCGAATGATTGATTTGAATGATTTTTATTCCGTAGGCATTTCTACATTATAAGGCATTGCTTAAAATGCAGTTTTTATGTTTGTCACATATGTTTAAAGTTAAACTCATTTATTTTTAGCTGCGTGCACTGTTAATGTGAATTAAGCGGGAACAAAACTGCAATATGACCCATTGCCAAATAAGGCAAAATCCTATAGGTCATATGATACAAGTAAGAAAAAAAAACATTTTGCAGATCTCTCTAATCAATGTAGTGAATATAGCATATATATGAATGACTTAGTTATGAGCACGCAAGCTTTCAGGGCAATTGGTTATAAAAAAACAATTTTTTTAGACAGCTGAATCGTAAAATCATAATGTAAATTAAGTGAAAAAATCTATCATGAAATAGGACATCAAAGAGTAGGATAATAAAATATGACAGAAAGCAAGTGAATGTTGGTTTTTCACTTCAGGTGCTATAAGACATGCTAAAGCTCTTTATTCTTTGGTCAAATTTATTTGAACGCAGATCTGATGAACATGCTATGCATTTAAAAAAATGTTTAACTTAACATATGTTTTCCTGTCAAACTCGTGGCAAATCGCAGATAATAAGGATGTATAGTATCTTTATTCAAATATGTTCCTAGATTTCTTTTTAGTGTTCGACAAAGACCTGTCAGGTATATGGGAGTTTTTAGAGGAATGGAAAAAGAGCTAACAGGCTAAGGTTAACGACTCTTTTTTTCAAATCTTAATTTCGTGTCAAATTATAGTATGAAAGTGATTGAGAAAGCGGAAAACAGATTCTGGACTATTATTTTTCCTTTATTTAACAAGAAATATACTGAAAAAAGAAATTTAATGCAGAGAGGCCATGTTTGATAAATTATTGAGCAATTACAAATTTATTGTAGCTTCAAAGATACAGTCTGTTGAATGTGACACCATCCAGTGGAAATTGTCGTGATAGATTTCAACAGTCCTTGCTTGGCAATAGGTCATATATGCATTGATAATGGTAAAGGCAGACATTCAAAACTTTTCACTATCTTCCTTGCTTTATTATCAGCTTTTGTAGTTGATACATTAAATGAATAGTAAATAAGACACCCTTGCTTCCAATGTAAATTATTTTTTATAATTTTTTTTGCCATTTTATCAGATGTCTTCATTGGTATACTTGGTTCTGGAAGAATACAAACATACAGTTTAGTTTGCATAGTCAAAAGATTGTAATTCATTATGCTATAAAGTGTCACTATTCCTAATGGAGTTTTGTTTTTCTTTTTTGCAGGAAAGAAAAATGTTGGTGTAAATCCAAAGATAAACAATATGATCAGAGGCTATGAAGCAGCCAAATATGATTTGTTTCTCATCTCAGACAGTAGTATTAAAAGTAAGTTTACATTCCCAGTGATGTTTTATATTATTTCCTCATTCGTCTTTGTTGCTTCCATTTGGTTTTCTTTCTTTCTTTTTTTTTTTCCAAGACATAATTGTGTCTTCAGATAAGGGATAACAGGAGACTTGGCTTAGATTTGGGGTTTTGATTTGCAGTTCCTAAAAAAGCACAATCAAACATTGTTCAGAGTTTGGTTAAGACCATGTTAGTGTCATCAGAAAGCATCAGCTTTTTTGAATTATCAAAATGTTCTTGAGGTTATTATAATAAATCAGACTACATTTTAACCAGCTGTTCAGACAGTTTAGGCAAATCCATAGACAATGTACACTTTGTCTCAATAGAGTGAAGGTCATGCACTGTGCTTGAGGAATAGGCATTTTTAGCAGTTGAACCAGAGAAATTGAATGCTATTGACTTTTGTGATGAATGGGGCATAAATTCAGGAGAATTTTCACAAGAAGTTCAGCTAACTTCAGTTTTTCACAATAGCAGTCACTGACCACTAAAATATTTAGATGATGAAGTTAGCACTAGGGTTACTATGTATGGTCTTGGATTCTTACAGTACCTTGGATATTACTTAAAATCAGCTTTGGTACAATGCCGTTAAGGTTATTATATGTGATGGAGATAGTGAATATAAGTGATGATGAAATACAATGGAGTTTGCTCAGATGGTGATAATGATGATGAAATGCATAAGAGTTTGTTCCATTTGAAAATGAGATGTTTAAAAAAATGTACTATCAGCATTTTTCTTATGTCAGATTGTGTACAAATTACTTATAGTAGGCATGTTTGTTGCAGGAACATAGCAACATTAATGTAATTCAGAGGGAGCTGCCAGTCAGCGTGTTTTTTTGTGTAATACAATATACACTAATCTGGATACTGTTTGTCTTTAAATGCAGTCAGTCCTGGAACGAGAGGATAAAATGGTGAATGACAGGACATATTACATGTGGTATCGAACAATTCATTCTTACAGTATGATGTTATCTTTCACTCTCCAACCCATAATGTTGCTCTCTTGTATGTTACCTTGGATTCATTATACATGGTATTAATATGATGTTGTCCCTTATACATTACATTAATATGGAGGTAAATATAGTGAATTACCTTTGGTCTAGCAAAGTGAGTGAAATGCATTGCTCAAGCTCATCAAATTGGAAATAATATGTCTAGGATCGTATTTTCAGTTAAGCAAACTTCATTGTACAGTGATAGTTAATTTCAGTTGGATTTAACAGTGGCATTGGCATTTGTTATGATATTGTGAACTGAATATTTGGCTTAGAAACTGACAAATGGATATTTCCGCAAGGAATATTTAATAATCCATGCATAATCATCTGTATCTTTTTTTTTTTTTTTTGCCTTGTGACAGTGAAAGAAGACTCACTCTTGGACATGGCACTTCATATGACAGAGAATACGGGCCTGGTGCAACAGCTACCCTTTGTTACTGACAGGCCAGGATTTGTTTCACATCTGGAGAAGGTTTGTTTCTGCCAAGTTATCAAATCCTTTCTTGGACAAGATGGGAATATTTTATATTCAGGAATACTCACCAACTCTAAATCCTTACTCCTTACCTGCCATACATTTAATGAAAATATGTCAGTTGGAAATACTTAGAATGCTGTGGTGACATTTTCCTGCAGAAAAGAATTTGTTTATTGCTGAAACAGAACATCTTTATATGAAATATAATGATACTGATTGTATAAACGAAATTTCACATTTGTCCCGGCTTCATTGAATCATTTATTAATTTGTTTCAAAATAATCCTGTAGGCAACAAAATGAAGCTATTATTTGTTTATTTTTTTTTCCTCAAAACTCTTTATCTTTAACTCTTTATCTCTGTGGGGATTTTTCCTGCCGTGCTGGCGGGATAACAGATGCCCTTCACAAAAACAACTGTAAATTCTAAACTTTGCAACAAATTTCCAAATTTTTTTTTTGTAAAGAAAAGATATATGAATGTGGATTTTTTCTTAACAGTCTTTTGTCGCAATTATGCTATTATGTTTTTGCAGATGTGAAAGAAAGATAAGGATAAAAGAAAAATATAAGAAAATTTGGACCAATTTTGTACTCACACCATCTATACAATCCATTATCAGAATTGTCAGTCTCATTCCACATATGCTTCTACAAATCTAAATACAGCATAAAAATGTGCAAAAAATGTTCAGTATCAATTTGCTTTTAAATTTTGTTGCTAATCATATCGTTAACATAAGCTGTCCGTCAGTTTCAGCGTAAACAGTAAAAGAAACAACACTACAAAGGCTTCAAGTCACACTTTAGCACTTGAATCCATGCTTTTACGACAAATAGTGTTTGTATTTCTGGTAATTGCCGTAAATACAAATGTTGTCGCAAAAATAATGATGTTGAAAGTGGCAGAATGGTGTAAATGCTTGAGCCGCTCAGAGTGGCTTACCAGCATTTCGATAGCAACCATGAGCAGCTCACTGGAGATAAATATTAAAATCAGTTGGCAGTAGTTACAAAATCATTTTCATTTCACTGTAGCCATGTTGTCTTATTTAAAGACTGATTATTGTTCTCATTCGCCAGATCTATTTTGGAACACATCATGGCAAACTGTATTTGACAGCCAATTTTTTGGGTATTAATTGTGCGTCAGGCATGTCAACCCTGTTCCGAAAAGACTTGATAGACGATGCAGGAGGCCTTGCCCAGTTTGGGAAATATCTTGCAGAAGATTACATGTTAGCTCAGGCAGTGCTAGACCGGTGAGTGTAATTGACGTCATATGTTACATGTGTAAAAAAGATGATTTTAACTTCTTAGATAAAGGAGACCCCAATTTCTTAACCCTGCCCTATCTTATATCTTCAGCTTTATATTGAGCTAGAAAACAAAAGAAATCTATTACAGGAAATCTCAATGTAGGTTTGAGATGAAAAGAAAGAGGAAGTTAAATGTATATTTCAGTTTTATAAGTATTTTGCTTTGAAGTATCATGATGAGCTTAGCACTCTATAATAAATTATGGCCAGTCATTTTTTTTTCTTTTTTTTTAAAAGAATTTTTTCTTCCTTTCTGCATTTTTGTTGTTCCATTAATTTCTTTTTAATGTTTCCCATATTTATTTTTTAGAGAGAACATTAATTGTATTCCAACAGAAACATCTTTGTTTTAGTAAAATAAAGCGCTAGTAAATAAATGAAAACACTCTTGCAGGTAAATTTACAGCATGGAATGTATTTGGTTGGAACATGTCTGTGCAAATGAATATAGTATAGTCAATAAAAATTAGCTACATGCAGTGCATTTCTCTAAGCCCATATTCTTTTTTTTTTTTTTTTTTTCTGTCTTGTGCAGAGGATTCAAAATTCGGCTCTGCAGCCAAACAGCGTTACAGAATTCTGGCTACACAGCTCTAACAACATTTCATGATCGACTCATCAGGTGAATGTTCTTTAGTTAACATTTGTCTTGTAAACTATTGTTAGATAATAATTGAAGGTAAAATCATGTTTCAAATATATTTTTATCTATGTACCATATAGCAGGCCATGATTTTGATAAGACTTCAATAACAATCGCTGCTGTTAGCAGCACCTATGATTATTTTTGCCTGTTAATTCTATGAGACCGTGTTTTAATGGGCTACTGTAAAGATTTATGTTTAGAAGGTAAAATTCATCAGTTGAGTTTAAATTGATGCTAAAAATATTTTTTTCTTCCAATTTTTTCATTTCTCTCAGTGAATGAAAAGAGGTAAGCAGGGATGTCAAACTGTCAACATCAATTGGAAATCTGACTTTCTGGTAGTTGCTGACTTTTGTACTTTTGGCCAATCAAATGCTGACTTTTGCTGAATCCACTAGTTCATCGCGGTTTTCTAATAATTTTTAGTGTGATACCAGTCCTGCTAGATACCAGTGAAACCGGAAGTAGACTTTGTGCATGCTCTGGATAGGGACTGAAGTGGTGTTCGGCTGCTGTTTAAAGATAGAGATCAAAGTTTGAAGTGCTTTGCTTTTCACACCTGATATCATATAGCAAGTGATTGTGCAAGAATTGGTGATGGAAAATCAACACATCAATCTTGATAACAGCAATTAACATGCTCATAGCCCTAGAAAGACCAGTGTAATAGGGCTGCTGTTTGTGATGAAGTTCTAGAATAGTTACACTTGGTGATTATGATGACGGCACTGATTAGAGCATGTGCTCTCAGGTTCCTGTGAAAACATGGAGGAATTGCCACCTTTTTCGGTGAAAACAGTTTGGCATTCCTGGGTAATGAAGAGTTGAGTGGAGTTTTTACCTGCCTAGAATTAACAATAATATTTCTGTTTATCTTTTTCAATATGTGTGCTTTTGTCTTCACAGGTGGACCAAATTAAGAAATGCAACAGTGCCCACTACCATGTTTTTTGAGCCGCCTTATCAGTGTATAATGCAAGGATTGATAATGGCACTGGTGACAGAATTCCTTTTCTCTTGGTCACCTCTTGTGTTTTTCATGGTTCATGTCCTCGTCTGGTTTCTGCTAGATTACATTCTCCTCTCAGTGATTCAGGTAAATTTGCCAGTATTAATTAATGCAAATATTATAGATTTTGTGCTGAATGTTCTGCTATATCATTTAACATACAAGTGCAGTAGATTGTCTCTGAAATAAATTGACAAAAAAAAACAAACTTTCACTATTCAACTGGCTGTTAACAAGTAATACCATATCCTTTTTTTTTTTTCTTTTCTTATTTACTCATCTCCATCAGTAGAAGACTCCGGACAACAGTTTTTTCTGCCTGTGTGCATGGTCAGTGTGTGATAGTTGTGTAAATTAAATTATGACACTGCACACGACTATCTAGCACATAGTGGAGTGTTTCAAGTCTTGATATTTACCCTTGCTTTTGAAGCAAATATTCAGTAAGTTGCTCTAAAGTGTTGAAGAATATGGATTGTTTTTGCACTAGTAAGGTTGAGGGTTCTTTGTTAACAGCATCACCTAAATACACAATCTTTATTGCTGTAAAGGAAAATTAGAGTCGTGGTTTACACTGCTATCTCCAGTTATTGAAACAAGCCCAACAGACCTAATATTCATGCAAAGACAATACCTATGCTGATATTGGGTATTTGAAGATTTTGAATGATTTTTGTCTTTAGTTTTTAGAAAATGACATTGGATAGTCATGTTTCTTTCATTATCATTGTTTATCTCTTGCAGCAAGGTCCTTTGCCATTTTCCAAGTTCGAGTTTTTGGTGGGATGGCTGCTCAATGAGATCTCCTACCCATTCTTGATCTGCAGAGCTCACTGGGACCCAGTCATCACCTGGAGATCTCGCAGGTATAGGATTAGATGGGGGGGCATCACCACAGAGGTCACATCAGCTCCTCCAGTCAAGCCCTCAGAGAAAACATGAGTCATCCAATGGTCTAGAGAGGTATGCATGGTGTCAACATGACAGCATTAATGTATGACCAGACAGGTTTGTCTGTGAGATTTCAGGCAACTAGCAGTTTCAAGGTTAAAGATGCATCAGAGAGATTAGGATTTATTTTATACTAATTTATAGTTTCCGTTTACATGGAGGTTTTAGCATTAAAATAGTGAAAATTATATTTTTGTACTTTGTTTGTGATCATGGGTCTCCTTAAATCCACCATGATGATCATTTGAAAAATTCAAAGACTGTATTTAAAGAATTCAAGTGGAGTAAAAATTCTTTCTTGTATATTTAATAGGACATTTTCACATCATTCAAATAGACGGATCATTTACTTTTTATCATTTCAAAAAGAAAAACTATAGATCTGATATATCTGTTTCCTCTACTTATCCTTTTTATTGTATTTTACACAGATTGAAAGTAATCAGTTTGCTGTTGCTGGAAAATGTAACAGAATTTTATATCTGTGATGTGAACATGCCTGAGAGGAAAGAAGGCTCAAATGTACATTAATCTATTGTCATTGTACTTGTATAATTTTGAAAGATAAATCTCAGGGACGGAGAAAACAGATCCCCAGAAAAAGACATTTATAATCAGTATTTGTAATTGAGCCAGGTTTAGGAGTTATCAACATCATGCTCCTTCTCAGACGTTTTTCCTATTTACTTTATTAGTAACAAGTTACACAGAGCATGTGGCACTGTTTAACTTGAAACAAAAAAAAATCTATAGCATATATCCTTTTCAGAATGACAGTAATAAAAAAAAATTTTTTTTTTTTTTTTTTTTTTACAATTACTCAGAACTGGCATATTTTTTAGAAAAAGAGGTGAGCTTTCTTTCAATACTTTATGTTTGGATCACATTTTGATAACAGCAGTATTAACCCAGATGAAATACGACAATCTTTTGAAAAATATTCTCAGTTCCTGCTGAAACAAAGCATATTTTAAAGAAATATTGCAGTTTTGCCTCCTGTAAATAATGGACCTACTTATATATCATTATCAGACTGTAAAAAATATTCATATTACCACACGTTTCTCCTTAGCCATTTTGCTTTTGTAACTTATTAGGGATTTTCAGGCCATATCTTAAAGCCACTGATATTACATACACTGGCATTTCAGCTGCAGTGTTGATTTATGCAGAAAAATTGATATTCTATTCTCTCTATGGCAATACATTTGATTTCCAAGTTAAGCTTATTGACTGATTCTGCTCTTAAGAGAGAAAAACTGATGGAGTTTCATCTTAGTTTGCAAATTTCTTTTTCCCCCTCTTATTTATATGATGAAATATTACTCGAATTGGCTCATCCTTTCAAGCCAAACTTGTTGTGCAATGCTTTAGTTCCTGCCTACTGTTGCTTGTGCTTCCGATTTTTTTTTTTCATATACTTTTGTAAAGCCAGTTTTGAAGTACTATTCAGTTGCTGTTTTGTTTTGTTTTTTCTTACTTTCAATCCCTACAACGAACTTGTAGTCGTGGAGGTCATTTTCTGTGTATCACTGTATGACAGACGTATGAACCATGGACTGTATTCTCTTCAAGATCTGCAGTGCTGGGATGAAAAAGAATATTCTTGATTTATACATTCTGAAAAATCAGTGGGTTTGCGTGCCAGTCTTATCTTTTGAATCTGCTTTAGGGTGTTACAAGTTACGAGCGAATTACCTGTATTGTGAACTTGTTTGCAGAAGAGTTAATATATTATTATTATGTATTAATAATATGTATTAAACCAAGAATTCATTATCACCTAGCTATTTCAAGAATGACTCATTCCGGTGTGTGATCAAGACACATCTACATGTCAATGATCAATTTTAATCTAGTCATGCCAGTTCTCTCTTCTTGTGGTCATCTTTGATAGACATGTTCAGTATATAATAGGAAGCTCTCAGTCTCTCATGTTGACCGATAATTTGTAATTCATTAGGGAAAGGGGGTGAGAATCTGCCTGAAAGAGGGTTTGCAGGAATTCTTTTTTTTTTTTTTTTTTTTTTTTTTTTTTTGAGTATGACTTTTGGCAGATAATTTCTTAAGTTTACAGCCTGGTGAGATGTCTTTTAAATTCAGCCCCCTTTTTTTTTTTTTTTAAATTTTTTTATATTAGTGGCTGTGAGACAAAAAATATAATTTGAAATGCCAGATAATGTTGGTTTCAGTTGAACCTTATGGTCAGAGTTTCACATTATTAGCACTTAGCTTATGTGAATGTGCTATGTATATAGAGTGTGAGACTGAAAAAAAAAAAAAGAAAGATGCATTCAGAAATGGTTGGGAAAGATGTTGCATGACAGAAAGACATGAGGTGACATTCAAACTATAAAACCCCAGGAAGTTCAAAGCTGATTTGATGAGAAGAAACTTTTTGTTTATTTTTAGTTAAACAAGGCTCTATCTCGAGACATGCTTTGTTGTATTATCTCATGGAGGTTTTTTGCTATGTCCTTAGATGTATAGCTGGATCCCTGCTGTTCAATATCAGTATTTTTTTTTTTCCATCATCACCTTTTTTGCGTTGTCAGCTGACCGCTTTACTATTATTACATTTCAGTATTCATGCTTTGAACACACATGAACTTTTTCCTCCAAAGTTAACATACCAGAATCAGGAAGAGAAAGGCAATTCCGCCCTGTGTTTATTGAATTTTTTTTTTTTTTTCATTTTTTTTTGTAAGAGCCAACAATACAAAAAGCAGTATTTGCATATTACCAAAGTCTGTTATTAACAGTAATCCGCTCATCTCATTTTTGGGTGAAAAGGAAATCAATTTTTGGCTTTTGTCTTTTTTTTCTCTTGATTTTTTCTTCAGGTTGTATATTTGTTTGTTTTGTGCACTTTTTTTTTTAGGTTGATGTTATGTCAAGCACAGCTGCTATGCTCCCACCAGCATGTAGTTTATGGTGACAGTATAAAATACATTTTGTCTTTTTTCATCCAGTTTTACAAAAAAAAACAAAACAAATGTATTGTTGTAAACCTCAAGGCATACCTCCCTCCCCCCTCCCAATAATCTATGAACCTGCTATTGTGATTGCCATGAAGTTTTATCATCATAAATTTGACAGATTCATCTAAGATAGATGCAAATTTGCTATAGCAAAATATCCTGGAACCAGAGTCAGGAAATTTTGACATTCATTTTTCTGTGCCCTCAGATCCAATCGTTTTTGCTCAAATAGAATATGATAATTTGTTACCTGGCTCGCACAGAAATATTTTGTTTGCTCATCAGATCTGAGTGAATGATATTTTTTTTTCCAGTGAGATTTTTTACATCAGTCAATTATGAATAATAGTAGGCGTTGTTTGTCAATGAAAGTAATACAACTGTTAAAATTTACTGGCACATACTCTGTAATTTACAATGGTGGTAGTGCTGAAGTAAACACCTTAATGGGACTTCTATTAATGTAGGTGTATTTTTCAAAGGGGACGTTTATTAATGTGGGTGTATTTTTCAAAGGGGACGTTTATTAATGTGGGTGTATTTTTCAAAGTCAATGAGTAATTGCCGAATTAAATATCTTTATTGAACTTAGATTATGATACACCGAAATGTTTATTTCATATGAAACCGTGGGCAAGATCAGGCACAAGTGCCCCATCAACCTATTCCATACTTGCAATCTGCAGATCTGATTTTCTTTTTCCATCATTTTGTTAATGTGTGATGTGCTAGTCTTGTTAGTAGGTGATTTTTATGTGTATGTGTGTGTGTGGATGCATTTTTGTTGTAATTGGTTTTTTTCTTTTTGTTGTTCTTTTGTTGCTGTCTATACAAAGTTAAAAAATATTTAACATTCAGTTTTACAGGCAAATGTTTTTGGTCCTATGGTGATCACTTTTGTACTGAGTTATACCATTTTTTATACAAAGACATCATGTAATCAAAGTAAGTTTGAATAAATAACTGATGTTTGCTGACTGCCAAATCAGTGGGCTATGACGTTAATTTATTCAGATTTCTATCTTTTTTGTATATTGTTTATTTTTTTCAATGTTTCCATTGTTGCTGAATATTTTATGGAGGAAAAAAAAAGAAAAAGAAAAAAAAGAGGATAAAATCATATATTGTAAGAAACCTTTTTTCTTTTTAAAGTTTCAGTATTTCTTCAAATGTTAATTTATAATTGTCAGTTTTTTCAGTGACGCTTCAGTTAGAATATTCAGTAGGTATGCGTTTGAGACACACATTTGTTTGCCATAAATTCTTAATAATGGAAAATCATTTTTCTTGTCTTGTCATTCAGTTTAGTGAGTGATAGCTAGTTCCTTGAAAAAGACATAAACTGTAAATATATAAATCATGAATGTAGTTGCTAAATTATTCAGTGAGAGACATTGTGTTTGATGTTATAAAGAAAAAAGTAATAATTCCACACACACACACACACACAACCCCCCACCCCCCCGAAGGTTTATTATGTTTGCAGTCATTGTTGTTGGCCGACCTGCTTATGAACTCATGCCAGCTGATATTTCAATAGTCTTCAGTATTTCTGTCATCCATGTTCCCTTTGATCAGGCTGACTTTGTATTAGCATTATTAAATTAGTAGCTGAACTGTTTTGTTATTTTTTTCCATTTTATCATGAACAGCTGTGCTTCCAGTTTTCAGTTGAAACAGAGTTGTTAATGTCATTTCTTGTTATGGATTAGTTGTTTTATTATGCTTTATTTGAATCAGAGAGGCAATTACGTATGTATAATCCACACGGTGACAGTTATCATATTAAATGATGATGTTCGTGTTCTTTCTTTTTTAACTATAATGAAGGGAATCTCCATGCTTTTATATTCTGCGTCATATTTATATCACACAAAATGTGAGAAGTTTTTGGATGCATACTAGCTTGCCAAAGAAAGAATGAGTGTTTAAGAACTATAACAGTGCTGTATATTAGTGATGTTTGTGGACAAAAAGCGCTCTGTAGAAAGAACTATCATAAAGATGAACTGCTTAATTTATTGAGCAGTGAAATGCGTAGAAATGGCAAGATGAAATTTGAGGGGCTAATGACCCTTGCAGTAAAGGGTGTAAGATGAAAATAGTTGTGGATATTTGTCCAGGTTTATTTGATCTTGTTGCAGGATCATTGAGCACGAAACTAAATGCCAGAAAGTAGCTGAATGTCATTTTGCATACAGGGTGATGAGATGTTACCAACTTCCTTAATATTTTGATGGTGAAAACCCAAAGTTCATTCTTGGAACTTGTCATCAAATAAATGAAAAAAAATGAGAGCTGATTTTGTTTTAAGATAAAACATTGTGCAGGAAACATGTCAAAAAATTGCCACATTTTAAAATCCAAATGTAACAATCATATGAGCAATAGC
This sequence comes from Peronia peronii, assembly GCA_039654565.1. Classification (NCBI taxonomy): domain Eukaryota; kingdom Metazoa; phylum Mollusca; class Gastropoda; order Systellommatophora; family Onchidiidae; genus Peronia; species Peronia peronii. Next base: position 17,092 of record JBCEWB010059796.1, read on the forward strand.
AGCATGTTATCAGAAGTCCGTGAATCATGGTTTTGAACAGATAGAGAATTATCATTATAGAATCCAGACCACTTAAATACTTTTTTTTTTTTCTTTTTTGGTGGAATGTCCATGGCCATCCTTTTTGTCTTGTATTCTTCTTCCTCTTTGTTAATTATGTTTGACAGTCAGAGATTGTTAAGTTTCACAACGTCCAACAGAACACAACATAATTTTCTCAGAGTATTACAGCCCATCACTCATATGTGCACTATGGGTTAACCTTATATTTGCACAAAGTATTGCCGATACATCTGTATATTTTTTGAGGGGTCTTCTGAGATTCTGTGGCCATAGAGATGGTGCTTAAATTCTTAAATCCCCAGTGCTGGCAATGTTTGCTGCTGGTGTAGTCTTTTTTATTTTGTTTAAACTTAAAGTAAAAACTGTTTATGTTGATCAAATGTGGTGCTACAAATCAGAACATTTGAAAGCAGAAAAGTATTTTCTGTACTTGCCATCTCTGTTGGTTTCGTGCAAAAGCACAAAGTGTGCTCATCTTCCCTTTCATGTTTATGTTAATCAGTCTGCTGGCAGAATTTTAATGTGCAAAGCTTGCCACTATAATATGATTCTCCCTCTTTCTCATTTTTTTGTTTTTATTCATGTTCTTTTCTTACCATATAAATTTTAGGAACCAGTTCTCAGGTTTAATTTAAAAATGGCGTTAGTACCATAAATTATTGCAAGTAACAGCATATATTATATACATTTTTTTTTAATATCTAGTCACTGGTGTGTGAACTGTATATGTACATGTTATTTATGATAATGCTGACGAAGTCAATTGTGCAGTTAGATGAAGAGCTGTACAAACTGATGGTGGAGATGTGTGTAATCCATAACCAAGAGGATTCAGCATCATCTGACTTTCACAGCTTTCCCACAGTGGAGTGTGTCAACAGACACTTGTACCTCCTGCTTGTATGAAGCCTATGATTGTAACTTGGTTGGTGTGATATTTGTGAAAATCCTGATTTTTATTTTATTACTCTTTTTTGTGTGTGTGTGTGTGTGTGTGTGTGTTTCTAACTAAGCCTATCATCACTAACCCTCTTTGTTTGTTTATTTTCTTTCATTATGATATTTTTTAAAATTGGCTATTCTATCATTACTAAACCGACAGTTCTACGTCTATCATTAGTACATGTGTATGTGTCATTTTGGCTCAGAGAACTGTCCCATTCTTTTCCTCTGCCTGTTCACATATACATTACACCAGCCTGAAGATGAAGTTGAGAGCCTGTTCAGACTCATCCAGTTTTCTCACTATGAATGACAGAATTGGACAGTACATATATCTGACCCCAATATCTTGAAATGGTGGAACTGGAGCAGTAGTTTCATTACATGATGCGCCCATCGTTGTCAGTAATACACTTCTGAAACTCAGTTTCAAGGATCTAGAAAATTCTTACCCCCAACATTATGACAAACAATGTCAGGGATTATAAGAGTGCAATATTGTGATAATTTAAAAGTTGTAGATGCAGAAGTAGTGCATATACAGAATACTTTTGGCCCCAGTAATTACTGACAGTTATGTAAAGTGGTACTTCAACTTCCTTGCCTAGAAGATACATTTATACATCTGTGTTGCACAAAATGTAAAGAAAAAACTGAATTTCTGACTGCTTTGCATGTGAATGAATTGGTGGATGAGCAGGAGTTCATGAAACATTCGTGTGGGATTGTTCTCTTCAATGTATATTTGTATAAGGAATGAGGTGTCTCAATTCTGCCATTTCAGCATAGCAGAATACGATTTATTTATTAATTTTTATTTATTTATTTATTGTTTTACATATTTCAATTACATTTTGTACTTGTGGCCAGTGATTTGGCCAGAGTGCATGTTTTGATTAAATTCCTTGTAAATTTGAATTTTTAAAATGCCATTTTGATTAACTGATTAAATTGTTTTGACAATAGGTAATGTATCAATGTATATATACAGACATAAATATATATTTTTTATTACAAGCCATTTAATAATAAGTTTTGAACTAAAAGGTATACTTTATGATTAAGTGATGAACATATTTGTAACTATAACATAGGTATGTGCTTAACTTTTTCACATTTAAATTATTTAATGGAGCTCGGCATCGGCTGAAGGATAACACACTCAACTCCTTCCCATTCCAGTGGTCCCCCCTCCCCCCCCCCCCCCTCCCCTTCTACTAATACTAATAAATTGTCAAGACAATGACGGCAGGGGCGTCATCGATTATTACAAATGGTACCAATTCTGTCTGATTAACAACATGATGACCCTGACAATGTGTACACTACGTTTATCTTGTGAATGGATTTGCTTCATATTCTTTTTTTCCCTTGGTCTGGAAATCTTTGGTAATGTTCCCCAAAACAAAAATAATGGCTGAGAGTTTTTAGAGTTGTTTTGCCATCCGATGAACTGTAGTTATGTGATATAAGAGAAGACGACTCGCACTTTGCAGCACTGTGAAATGTGGCATATGCAGAGGAGTTAAAAAAAAGCTTTTGAAGTTATATGTCATATAGATGATTTGTGAAAGAAGTAAACATTGATGGACCATAGAAAATGTTACAAAATATTTATAGAAGTTTTACCCTTATATGTCTTTAGATAGAAAAAGATACATCTTTTTGCCATTCTAGTGAACCTGTAATCTGATCAAGCTCTCTAGACAACTGTGCAATTTGTTATGGAGGTATAGAAGTAAAGAAAATCAAGGGGTAAAAGAATTTGTTGCTCATATAGATACTGTATAAAAATTTGTTTCAAACTTCTGTTATCAGATGAGAAAGCTGAACTTGTGTGCTGTCTCTTTTGGACAGTATCTGAAGCTCTTATTACATGGTAAACCAAAAGCAGTTGACAATTGTAACTTTTCAAGTTTAGCAATATTTAAAGATGCCTGAAATGTGAACTAGGTTCACATTCTTTGTATCACCAGATAGATTGTCGGTATTTCTTTTTTTTTTTTTTAATAATAATATAAACAAATGAATACACCAATTAGAAGAGTGGAGAACCATTCTATTATCTTTGTTTCACGTTTATGTTCTGTCAGATGATGTGTGATCACTTTTACATTAAGGCTATATGAAATCCAAAAGAGAGAACAGCCTGATCATCAAGTCTTTACTGTTGTATTTGTTCAATGTAGGCCTATAATCCATTTGAAGAGTGGAAATGCATAAGGTTATGTCTATTTTCGAAGAAAAAAAAAAAGACTTCATTATTTGTTTTTTGAGTGATTTATTATCTGAATGTCATGCAGCCTCCCATATTTACAAGACTAGCTTTGTACTGCTTATTCCCTCATTGTGCTACGAAACTTGAAATAGAAACATGTGTTCAGAATCTAATGAGTTAGTTACCAATAACCCAGAATGTAGTAAAACACTTCAGTTTTCTGAAACCTGAATTTGAATTACTGAGTCTTACAAAATTTCCACTCCTCCAGTGAAAATGTCCAGAGTAGGCCTACCTTCTCCCCTTGTACCTCTGGTCTTAGCAGCCACAAGCTCTAATCAGTTCATGAAAGGCATATCATCATATAGCTTTGGTCAAGCTAACATGGACCAAGTTCTTCCTTTATTATGTATTTATGTTTATCTTGAATGGATTTCATTGACCTTGTGTGCATTTTGAACAAACATGTTTATAGAACATTCACAACTATTTATTACTTCAAGATCGTTTGCAGATACTTAGTGAAAACATTTGGAAAATGCTAACTTTAGTACACTGCACTTTCTCTGTGTGAAAGCAAAAGAAGCCCACAGATCTGTGTTTTTGATGCTTCAGGAATTCATTGACAATCTGTCAGCTTTGTCATTCTTGTTTTAATCCACAAAGGCAACAGGCAAAAAAAAAAAAAGAAAAAAATGAAGAATGTAGCTTTGACAATGATTTAAACAAACTTGTTATAGTGGCCAGTCACATACTATATGAACTAGTCCACCAAATTATATTTTTTCACCTTTGGATTCTATTAGCAGTCAGTTGAAATATGCATGAACTATTTGTTGAGCAGAAAACAGCAAGTGAAAATGATTGATCCTCTGTGTGTGTGTCTGTATGTGTGCATGCTTTTTTTTTAAATTTAAAATTTTTTTTTTGTTTAACATTTTTGTTGCATTGCTTTTGCATGAAATTACCAAAACTTTACCTCGTAAGTTATTTTTATCAATGACTAAGGCATTATTTGATTTTAGGAAGGTCATTTTGATCTATCCTTGTCATTAACATTGGCCCCATAATATACTTTGCTCATTACAGCAAGATGTAAGAGCAGGTTTACGAGATCTGAGCTTTTTTTAAGGCTTTGTCCTATTTTCTCAATATTTGTAATAAATACCACATGTAATATCAACTGATATTTTGAGCTGAAAAATGATTCATCTCTTGCCTGCACATACTCTTTGTCCCATTGTATTTTTTAGTATTGATTTTCAGGATTGTAATTTCAGAATGAACATGACTTTTTTTTCTGCACTCAATGTACAGTGTAGTTTGTATACTGACTCTTTCCATAAATATTGTCAGAACATTCTCACCACAAGCATTGTCCACCAACTAGGCCTACATGGTGCATTAATAACCTACTCTCTTTTCTAGGATTTTCTTTGTTTGATCTGTGACCTGTCAGGCTAAAATGGTCACATGGCAATCTTGAAGACATGTAATTTTCTCATTGAAGCTTGATTATGTGGATCAGTGTTCAAAAGGATGGTATGATATACAAATGTAATATGGGAGAATGGAAGGCACATGCTTCCCCTCCCTGCATGACTTCTGTGTCATTTGTTGCCTTTTCCTGGCTTTCAGTTCATATTCTTTCTCAAATTTTGCTTCCTACCTCCAATCATTATAAATTATAAGGGTTCCCATAGTATTATCAGGGTTTTTGAGGGCCTATGCCAAGTGTTTTGACCTTTAGTTTGGCAGGTAGTCCACAGTTGTGCTCTGAAGCAGCAGAAGTAAAAGAGAATTTCACTCTTTTTAGGAGGGGAAGTTCATTTTTGAGCACCTGGTGAAAGCTTACACTGATGTTCTGCTTGATCGTAAGTCTTATTTCGCCTTACATTGATCACCCAATGTCCATCCCTGGCTTGGGGAGAAGAGGTCATAATCAAGTGTTTTATGTATCCTTTGCCTGCATCCAGTCAAAAAGTGATGATATCGGAGGGAGCCTAATCCTGGTTGACAGTAGGCCAGACTGTCTGTTTAATGGCCATGGTTCAAACAGATTAGAGTGAACATATTCACTTTTTAGTACTGTTTTTATATTCAGAAAAGCCAGGATGTTTAAGTATATAAACACAGATTGAAAACCCTATAATGAAAAATTTTTAAAATTTCACTTTACGCAGGGTGGATGTTTGTACCTTAAATTCTGATTCTGATTTTTGTTTTATATTTTTTGTATTTGGTCATTCTTGCTTGGCTCAAAAGTTGTGAAATTGACTTTGGTACTTTCCGTAGGTTTTTTTTTGCCTCGGGCATAGGCCTACTTAGCATGAATTGTCATTGGATAGACCATTAAAAAGTTCACCATGTTCCCAAAATCCACATCAACCACCTGTTATCATTTTGTATGTGGTCCATCGTGTCTGCATACTGATCAACATATATAAAAAAAATGCTGGATTTTTTGTTTCTGTGACATTCCAATATTGTGAGCATCACCTGACTAAGGGTCAATCATTTTTCCAAGCTAGTAACATCAGTCTTTTGCGTGGATTTACCATAATTGATGCCATGCTAATGACCTCAGTGATTTTACTACATAGAAGATTTGCTTCAGTTCTAAAACAGTAAAAGACGTAACAATTTTCTGTTCTTCATAAAGTAGTCTTTGATTGAGAGTCAGTGAAGTAAGTGACTGATGTTGATTTTTCCAAACACTTGAAATTGGGCACCATTTGTCAGAAATATTTTATAGGAGCCATAGTGATTCAGGCACACATACAATTTAGAAGTTTACTGTACAAGTGTGTGAAATTAATGTTGGTCAAATGATTTACAACCTATCTGTTTAAGATTTAATAGTATTAATTAATTTCTATACTTCAAACAATGGAATGAAGTTATGTATCATTTTCTGACTGTATGTCAGATTACTGGTTTTGTTTCTTTTTTTTTTTTTTTTTTTTTGTCCGTCCCAGTAACATAAAGTGGAGTTTTTTTTTCCCTTTTTTTTTTTTTAAAAATTAATATAATTATGTACAACAGTTCAGGGAGAAATCTACATGTAGGCCTACTTAGAAGCAAAGTATAAATGCCAAAATAATCACATCTGTATTTTTTTTTTTTTTTTTCGTATTGTTATGAAAAAAGAAAATCATTTAGAACAAAAGTTTATATATTACTTATAATAGTCTTTTGTACCTTGTTGTATATTGTGCTTATAGAGTTCTCACCTATTTTCAGTTATTTACAGCATACAGTCTGGCATACAGTCAGTAAATGCCCATTGTCTTGGCTTAAGATTTGGAAGTATTTGAGGCTATACCACCAAAGATAATTTATCTCTAATTCTTTGCATAGGAAATGTATACATTCACGTTTGGCAAATTTCTTAGTAAAAGGCAATTGTGTGTTTTCAAACCAGGATTTTGTGTACACACATACAGTCTTGGTAAATCATACTAAATGGATACATTGTATTTTGTGTATTGATGGGCATTTCTGCATAAGCTAAATAAAAAATGTTAATGAAAATTAATTGGCTGTTTGTACTGGTATTATACTATATGGCAAGCTTTACAACCAAGATAGTAGAAAGTCTGTTTGCTACAGAAATGCACTGTCTACTTATGCATGTAATTGATAAAATTTGAGTAAATCTGAATTTTTTTTTTTTTTTCAGCTACTACAACTCTCCTCAACATTTTCACCCTTGTATTTCAATGTATAGTATGCATATAGAACACACAGACTTGAGATTATCCATCTTCTTACAATGTATCATTCATACTTTTCATACTCATTTTTTCAATAAAATGAATGCTATATTCAAACTAACAGTATGTTTCTCATCATTGTCATTTTTTGTTTGAAGTGTTGAAATATGTATCAAAAGTGTCATTTGGTTTTATGCAATTTAAAGAGCTGTCATTGATTTATTTGTCAGCCTTATTGGGTAAACAACATTAGTCCTTTCATTTCCAAGGTTATTTTGAACATTTTCATTCTGCTATCCTGCCTGCATTCAAAAAATTCAGCAACTCTTCCATGACTTTGAAAATTAATGACCATGTGTCAAGACTGAGTCACTGGATTTAGGAGTTGTGAAATGATATTTTAATCATCCAGTGGATAGTCAAAGAGTTAAGATGTATAGTAACAGAGATTGCAGTGTGAAAGGAAGCTTGTTGTGAAAACGCGCACGGTGACACTTCGATCCCTCTGAACAGTGCCATTGCAAAGTATCATTTGGTTGAGTAGAGTGTGTGAAACAAACTTGTACAGTGGTAGTGTGAATTATCATTGTGAGTATGACACTATTAGTTCTGCTGGACAATGATACTATAAAACGGCATTTTAGCGGGTAGAAATAGCAATGAGATATCAAGCTTGTGGTGAAAACTAGTACAATTGCACTATCACTTCAGTTCCACTGTTGATTGAGCAGAAATTGCTGTGAAAAATGAAGCTTGTGAAAACCAGCACCATCAGTGCCTCTACAAAAATGGTCTTTGGCCGAGAGGAGACACATATATCTGGATGAAACGAAGATTGTAGTGAAAACTAATTAGCACAAGAAAAGAACACTACAATCTATAACATATCTCATGTTGAAGTGTTAAGAGGAAATATTCAAGTCTGAAATTAAGGGTGAACTCCAGAATTGTTTTACAGCTTGACTAACACTCAACAGTTAAGAGATTACTGATTCACAGTAAAGGAGGAGGCATTGGCAAGACTGAAATCAGATTTTTGTTTAAAAAATTTTTTTTTTAAAATCAATTTTCGGCTTTTGTTTTCATTCAGAAGTTATGTCTTTTCTGAATATAAAAATGGTATGAACAAGTCGATATGTCCATCCTAAGGGGTTGGAAGGGAGGTCATTCAAAGGTTGACCAGCATCTTTGGCATTCAAGCCCAGGCTGTGTCAGGGCTCTACAATCACTGGTAGATCACAATACGACACTTTATATTGGCAAATGATGCATAGAAGACTTGATTACGATCTCCTCCACCAATATTGGGAGCCTCAGTACCAAGAATGAACATTGGCTCAAATACCATTTGAGATGCTGTCCATTACAAAAATGAGCAAAAAATTGCATCAGAACCACTAAATTGAACTTCCCGAAAATCAGCAAAAAACTGCATCAGAACCACTAAATTGAACTTCCCACAGCCTACTGACAATGGAATTTGCAATATTTCTGCTGTTTCAGGTTACAGTAGTGGATTATCTGTGACAGCAAGCCTCAAGACACTTTTATTTCATAGCGACAAAGACTTGGCAGCCATATATAGGCCTGTCAGGACCCTGAAATGACTATGTGAGAGCTCAATGCTTGGCTAGCACAACTTACAGAACGGAGTGCTTGGCAAGCACAAAACAGCTGTTTATGGTTGCTCAACAATCCTTTCACGTGTGATTGGAATTTACGTTCGATATAGACTTAGACAATTACAAGACAATAAAATAGCTAAATATATCTCATTTGGGTTTGGTAATTTTTAATGGAAGAAATTTATGCTTACTTTCCATCCAATTTTTAACGGCGAAGGACTTTTTAACATGCTAAACATTCATGATTTATCAATCTGAAATAGCTAGACGTCGGCATTTCTACGCAAGAGGTCGACTGAAAAAAAAAAAAATCAGGTCCGAAATTTTCCCCTTTCCCCCTCATACGGTTACGATTTTGGTAAGCTTTTCAACCTCCTAATGTGGTGGTTATCTCGGCGCCCTCGTAGGACTAGAACTGACATTTTCACGGAGAGCCGAACTCAAAACTCCTACATCACGCCCACCGCCCCCTGAATCATCAATGCCATAGGCTGTCTTGAACAGATGGGCGCCGCCATTTTTGCTTGCGAGGAGTAAGCACCTCCGAGGGTGTGCTTGCTATGCTTGGTGAGCAGCGAGGCAAAAAGCTTGCGAGAGTTTGGCTACAGAACGCTGCTCGCCGAGCGCAAGGCAAAAAGCTTGCGAGTGCTTGGCCACGGAACAGACCTCAGGAAAACTCTTTTGTACTTCCGATTTCACTGTCATCATGCGGAATTTGTATCGCAAATTATTATAAAACTGCGATTGCTTTGTACTTTTTGTAGATTCAGTAAAAGTCGGCAGTTGATCGGCCAAAGGTAGCAAAGTCAACGACGACCAAAAAGTTGGAATTCCGACTAAAGTCAGAAGTTTGACATCCCTGATGTATATAATGAGTCATTCAAAATGTAAAAAGAGAACGCAAATACTACAATATGTGCTGTTGCTGTAAAGGAACCTCCATGGTACAGATTTGGGATTATACCAATCAAATTTTTCCATTGTATCATGTTCGTGCCCATACGCAAAGTTTAATGCAGATATGTGTACAATGTCTAAAACTCAAAAGGAATTACAAATGTGAAATGCTTGAAGAATCTTTGCTTTCTATTTATGTATACCTTTATTAGACATTCTGAACAAAACATAGTGGTATAGCAACAGTTGGGATAAAATTACATCATAAAATATGTAAATGAAAAGCAATCACTTTTTTCCGTGTCTGCCTGTGTTTACACATATGCAATAACTAGCTTTCCTAAGAATGTCAAATGCAAGTGGATTTTTTTTAGACAGCCTTCATAAATTAATAAAATTCTAGGATGTCACAGCTGTTGAAAATGATTTCATTGGCATTTAAAATTCAATGGTCAGAGTTATGGGAACCATACCTGTACGAAAAAAGGACTATGAGCAACTTGTAGGAGATGAAATAAAGTATAGGGACAGACAGACACACTTCCAATTAACATATTCTAATACTGTCATCAAATTTTTCATTTTTGTCGTTGTTGTTTTGCTTGTTGTGTGGTCATGGAAATTCATTTCTGCCATCAGCGACACATTTATCAGGTTGAGACCATGCTTTTTGAGTCTGCCTTGTTCTGATGCTATTTATTAGATTTCTGTCTATGTGTATGTAAGTGTGAATGTATCTTGTATTTGTATGTATACTGTATCTCATCAACTGTGAAAGGAATTTCCTTTTGAGGACAAATAAAATTTATGTTATCTAAGCTGATCAATATATAAATTAGATTTCAATATTTATTGAACTAAAAAGTTATGTCTAGCAAAGTAACATCATACTGTTCTGCAACAAACAGTAATTCTAAGCTTGAAAATTCTCTCTTGATTTTCTCATCAGTATCTCTGACTGACAACTGAATCAGTTCATTCAAAAACAGTTGTTTTTAATATAATCTGGCACCAACCAAGATGCTCTTAATTTTTTCAAACTTATATTGTTACATAACAGAGGACTGACTGAAGAATAAAAAATGACCTCTTCAACCATGCTACAGCTCATATTCTTGCACTATAAACTATAAACACTGAATTTTTTAAAGAAGAAGATTTTGATAAAATGGCAAAAATTTCACAATAACCCCTGACACAAATTATTACAAATAAATACATCTGTAAATGCAATATTTATCACTATATATACCAATACCCTCTTTTTCTGCATATATGGTTAAATGTAAATGTGTAAATGGACAACTCCTCATTAGATCATATAGAGGTTGAGTTTAAATCCTCTGATTACCATTTACTGCATATAATTTTTTTTAAATTCCTGTATAACCAAGTGGAAAATATTACAACAAAACTCGGAAACACATAACCTCTTGCCCAGTGCACGTCGCGAGATTGCTCAGGACCCTGAGAGAGACAACAACCATAATACAACTTAGGCATATATATTACATGTATATATATATCTAAAAGAATAGTATCAATACCACAATACATACGCCTGACATTAAAGTAGTAACTTTTACTAAGAACACTTATTTCCACTGTTTTAACAGTTTGAGATTCTTCCACAACATCACTATCAGTTGATCATTTCTCTCTTACGCGGTCACCAAGCAAAGGCATATGTCAGATGCAGAACATAAAGGTATGTAGAAAGTCAGCCGCTTTGCCTTAGGATTTACAATGAGATACATGTGAAGTGTGCAACTTTAGAGGTTTCACCAGCCTATCTTTCAATGAAACAGTCAGCTTGTTCACCTAGCATATATATATGTCTGATCCCAGCCATGCAGAAGGACTACTTTATGAGCTACAGCCCTATTCTCAGAATTTTATGAGGCTTTGGGTCCTCTGTCATCAGCACAACTGAATTTCAATATTATGTTTCCAGAAAACTGACTCATACTTCCTTTGAGCACAAATTCTTTGGATCAAATGCCATTCATGAAGACCAAAAATATACAGTTCATCACTGGCAGTTTTGTGGAATACATTTATAATGAACTATAAAACAGCATGTAATGTATAAAAAGATTTTAGAAAGAATTCCTCCTCAAAATAAATGGTTAAGAAGTTTGAGCTAAAGAAATCACCCTATGCTTCTTAACTCTGTTGCACAGTGCAGAGGTATGAAAATAAATATAAGAAGTAAAGACATTAATGCGAGCTTGAGCTCTAAATTGTTACAGCTGATGGAAACAAAAAAAAAAAAAAAGAAAAATGGACATCATATCTCATGTTAACATAGAATTCTCAAAGTAAAGTGAATATTTGACAACCTGCCAGCTATAACACTGGATCACATCAACAAAACTGATCAACTTGGGAAAAATACATATCAACAACACATGGTAAGCTTAGCAAATGAGTTGCAAGTTGCATGCGATGCATATGGCAATCAATCGATAAAAAGAAGCCATTTTCACGTATCTCTCAAATAGTATGACAACAAGCCCATTACTGTTCACTAACTGATTGCGGATGAGATTTATTATGGCACTTAGAATTTGAGGAGATGGCTCACTTTCTGCAATATTTACACAACATTTATGCCACTTTTTGGAGACAAACTAATGTGCTCCATAAAAGTAAGCAGAAATAAATCTTTATTTCTGACTAATAAAACTTGGTTGGACAGCAGTTATAAATTGCAGAATTTATCCTGAGTCACTGCGCAGGGCGTACAGGAAGGAGAACATTCAGTTCAGTCGGCGGGACCGTTATCTTAATGGGGGTCAGATACCTGGCGGCTGGGGAGACAGCGCAACAGCTGACTGAGCTGATTTATAGTCCTTACAACTACTCAAAGCGTGCCAGATCCTGAGACCATACATTGCTCGTATTGCGCTCATACTCTTCAGTGAAAATGTCGCTACAGCCCTGTATTATTTTTATCACTGTATCTTTGTTACTTATGCCAACAACTGTTCACAAAAAAAGACCCTTTGTTGGATCATTATTTTTTTCATAAATCTGCATACATAATTTGATATAAATTTCAGATAGATTATGATGAGTCAATGTCTAATTTTTAGTGCTAGGCATCAACCTGAATTTTGATAAACTGGATTTTTTAATTATCCGCTTTGTAATAACTGGTTATAAACTGGATTTTTATCCATTTTCATCTGGGCAGCAACTTGCAGTTTAATTTCTGTTCTTGAACTGGATCTACCCTAGCAACTTGCAATTTAATTTCTGTTCTTGAATTGGATCTACCCTATCAACTTGCAATTTAATTTCTGCTCTTGAATTGGATCTTCCCTAGCACAGCGAGCTGCTTGGCTACCTTACAGATCTAAATATAATACACGACTGGTCTCGTTCGCCAGCTCGCCCGCTCAGTCGCAGTTTTGTGTCTGCCCCGCATGTGGACGGCACGCACGCTTAGCTCTTCCTCCCCCTCCCCCCTCCGCTCATCACAAACCCAAGCCATCAGCACTAGATCTAATTGAGATAACCTCCACCAGGAGGTTGAAAGACACATATAGAACGTAACTTGATCTAAATCTAGTTGCTTAATGCAGCATAATGAACTAATGTTTCATTGTTTTGGTTTTGTTTAATTTTATGGCCAATTTTGCAACACGAGCATATACTACACAATCCTAAACACTATTAAATATGCCGACCTATACGAGGACAGCCCGACTCTTGCACCACTATAGTCTAGTTCCAGATCTCTATGTTTTCAAGAGAAAATTCTCCCATATTCATTCATTCAATGGCTTCTCTAATTTTTCTGCATGTTTTTGTTGCTT